>BLSH010069051.1:2847946-2858379 GCA_018402905.1 Glandirana rugosa | reverse complement strand
AAAAAACCCAAATTTCTTACTTTTTGCTAAAATACAAATCCAAAAAAAAAAATATAAAAAAAACATTTTTTTTTCACCGTTTTTGGCCGATTTATATTCTTCCTCATATTTGCGATAAAAAAAATCGTAATCGGTGTTTATTGATTGGTTTGCGCAAAAGTGGTCGCCTTTACAGATGATGAGAATTCATTTTTGGGTTTTTTTTTTTTTTTACTAGTAATGGCGGCGATCTGCGATTTTTTGCGGTACTGCGATATTTCAGCGGACATGTCGGACTATTTTGACACTTTTTTGGGACCATTGGCATTTATACAGCGATCAGTGCTATAAAAATGCACTGATTACTGTGTAAATGCCATTGGCAGTGAAGGGGTTAACCTGCAGGGGGCGCGCTAAGGGTTAACTGTGTTCCCTGGGCGTGTTCTAACTGTGTGGGCTGCCCTAGCTGGGGAAGGGAAGTGGTCACAGCCTTCGTATACAGGAAGGCTGTGATCACAGCCCTTCCCCCTGACACAGAGCGGAGGTCCGTGTTTACATACATGGACCTCCGTTCCTCCGCTCGGGGGGGCCATCGCGGGTAGCCGGCGGCAATCAAAGCCGCTGCACCCGCTCTCTGGCCCTTCCCGAACACAGTGAGCGCGCGGGCGCGCCTCCGGCGGCGCGCGCGCGCTCACTAGGCTCGTGAGCGCGGCCGCCGTCATATGATGGCGATTTGCGCTCACGAGCCACCTTGCCGCCGTCAATTGCCGATCGGCGGTCGGCAAGGGGTTAAACTACAGGTAAGCTTACAATAAGGCTTACCTGTAGGTCCAGAAAATATCTCCTAAACCTGTACGGTTTAGGAGATATCCCCGGTATCTGCATGTGCCGACGTCATCGGCACAAGCGCACTGAAGAATCGGCACTTGGGGTAGCGCAGGGTGCCGTTTCTTCTGTATTCGTGCCATAAATGAGGGCTCCCGTGCGCATGCGATTGGACGGAGCCGCAGACCCGGAAGAGTGATGTCGCCGGTCACATCGGTGTGCCGAGACCTCTGCAACAGCTTCATTCTGAGGTAAGTGTTTCAAAATGAGCTAGTATGCGCTGCATACTAGCTCATTATGCTTTTGCTTTGCAGGTTTTTTTTTTTTTGGGGGGGTGTGGGGCGGCTTTACAACCACTTTAAACCCAAAAGCAAACATTATATTGCAGCTTATCAATTCTTAGATGTGGTGACTGCATTTGTTTTCTTTTTTTAGGCTTTCTTTCCTTTACTTTCACCTGCTGACATGGCCAGTAAATATGTTGTTTTTTTTTCCCAACAGAACAAGCTGTGATAGTAACAGTTAGAAAGTTGAGGCAAACCATTTACCTCTGACAGGGGTGCTTACAATGATCAGCTTTTAATTATTAATGTGAAACCTTTATCCCACAAGGAACAAAACAGTTTTGTGTAAATGCTTAGAAAGTCTGAGCTGGAGTTTGTCTTCAATTTGTTAGTGTATCTAAATCTGCTGGTACATTGGTGTAGTGGATAGCACTTTTGACTGGCAGCAAAAGGGTCGCTGGTTCAAATCCCAACCACGACACTACCTGCCTGGAATTTGCATGTTCTCCCTGTGCCTGCGTGGGTTTACTCCAGGTACTCCGGTTTCCTCCCACACCCCAAAGACATGCTGGTAGGTAAATTGGCTCCTGTCTAAATTGGCCCTACTCAGTGGTGTATCATCCATGGGTGCAGGGTGTTCACTGAACACGGGCCCTGAGGGGTGGGGGGCCCACTGTGCTCTGACCCACACTGCATCCATGGATGATCTCTCCCTGGTTGACAGCCAGGGATGATCAGTGCAGTGTGGGCTTGCACACGGGCCCACTAATTTCATGATACGCCCCTGGCCCTACTATATGTATGAATGTGAGTTAGGGATCTTAGATTGTAAGCTTCTTGAGGGTAGGGAGTGATGTGAATGTACAATGTATATGTAAAGCACTGCGTAAATTGAGAGCGCTATATAAGTACCTGAAATAAATAAATGAATAAAAATACATCCTGTTGACAATCCAATCCAGATGGACAATGCTGCTGTCTGCTGTGCCCCCTGTGCTCCTTCATCCAGAGTGGGGGCGCTCTAATACAGGAGGTGTGTTACTGGCCAGATGGTCAGGGGAAAACAGTGGGAAAACAAGCCTAAATAAAAGAAAACGAATGCAGCCGCCACGTCTCATGATTGGTAAGCTGCAATATAATACATTTTGGGTTTAATGACGTTTTAACATTCGAAACGCAGAGAATGTAGCCTGATAACATTCGCTTTTGCCCCATTCACAAGGAATGAATGATTCAGATGATGAATAGCACTGAGAATTATATTATAAATACAAGTTCTTCTGAAAATGCTGGTTTCCTGGATGTCGTCCATGAGTAGGAGGGGTGCAAATCGCACTGCAAAGAACTGCATGCGATTTGAACAGGAATGCGGTGTGATTCCTGTCCAAATCGCATGCGGTTTCCCCCATCGCTCAGTGTGGTCCCAGGCTTGTCATAGTGATTTTGAGCCCGAATTCACACAGGAGCCGAGTGGGAAGCTGCCGCTCCTTCTGCCCCTCCCATGGCTTTGTCCCCTCCCCAGGCTCCAGCAGTTCAAGCCATGCACTGGACCCGCTGTACCAGACTGACGATTCACCGCTGTCAGGCCGATTCACCGGGCCAGGGATTTGAAATCCCCGCGGCTTTCTCTCCTCTCCTTACAGTATGAGTTTGATGGTTTCTGATTGGCCAGCGCCGTCCACGAGTACTTGTGAAAATAAAAACTCTGTATCAGTGCATCCTTAGTCTGTTTAAACCCCTGATATCTCACCTAGGCCCCACCAAACAGCGTTGTGGGGAAATGTAAAAAAATATTTAAAAAAAACAACATTTAAAAATAAAAATGTAAAAAAATAATTAAAAAAAATAAAATTTAAATATTTTTGAAAAAATATGTAAAAAATAACATTTAATTATTTAAAAAGAAATGTAAAAAATAATTATAAAAAACAACATTTAAATATTTACAAAAAATGTAAAATTTTTAAAAAAAAACATTTAAATATTTACAAAAAAATAATTAAAAAAAGTAAGGGCTCATTCACATAGGTTCTCTGACCCATACGGTGTGAATGAGCGATTTGCTGGAGCCGCCTGGAACACAGCCGCAGGTCCTAATGTGATAAGTGTGCAGGTGTGGGTAAGTGGCCCCAAATACACACTGTCAGTGTTTGGAGGCCATACACACGCATCCCTCCTTCTGTCAAATCAGGACCTGCGGCTGTGTTCATACAGCTCCTGCATAACATAAGTTGCCTGCACACAGCTTCAGCCACTTTTAAAATAAAACAAATGCGGATTCCCACTGTACAGGACATGCCCCCTACTGTATGGGAATGACCCCCCCCCCCCCCCAAGACCTCATTTACACAGAGAACTTTATTTATTAACCCAATACAGTTCCACCCAAGCCCCCCCGGACAGTGCTGTGGGAAAAAAATGGTAACAAATCATTTAAAAAATAACAAATTGTAAAAAAATAATTACAAAAATTAAGGGCTCAATCACACGGGTTCCCTGGCCCATACGGTGTGAATGAGCGATTTGCTGGAGCCGCCTGTATGAACACAGCCGCAGGTCCTAATCTGATAAGTGTGCAGGTGTGGGTGAGTGGCCCCCAAATACACACTGTCAGTGTTTGGCCATACACATGCATCCACACGCCTGTCAAATTAGGACCTGTGGCTGTGTTCATACAGCTGCTGCGTAACATAAGTTGCCTGCACACAGCTTCAGCCACTTTAAAAAAAAAAAACACAACACACTGATTGCCACTGTACAGGGCACAGCACCTAGGTGAGAGAGCCTCATTTACACACAGAACTGTATTTAATAACTCAAAACTGTTATCTTTTAGCTTGAGCCGGAATTTTGTAAGTTATGTTTGTGTCCGCTAATAATGAGTTTAGGGTATTTTTAGTGAAAAGATCATTTTTATATTTTCTAGGGGGGGCCCTGTCAGGTAGGCTGTACAGGGCCCCAAGATTTCTAACAGCAGCCCTGCCAAGTGATCCCCAGTGTTCCCTATCTTGGAGAGTAAGGCTCCGTTTCCACTAGTGCGATTTGTCATGCGACTTTGGACACAGTCGCATGACAAGTCACAGCCCATTGATTTCAATGGCAACCGTTCCCATCTATGCGACTTTGAAAATAAGCGACTTTGAAAAGGTGCCTGCACTACTTTGATGCGACTTTGATCCAGAGAGTGTAAAGTCGCATCAAATTCCCACTCTAAATCGTGCAACTTTGGGGGTCGCAATAGTGGAAACGTAGCCTAATTGTAGTACCATGCTTCTTTAGAGAATTCCTTATCCAAGTCCCGGTGCCTCCCCTGTGTACTCCGTGAGAGCTGAATGCGTTCCCGCACCTGTGTGCCTAGGGTACTCCTGGGGAGCTCTCAGTGTTCCTACACTCCTGTCCTTCAGTCACTCCAGCGGTTTTTACTGCACATCCAGAACCCCAGTGCTGCAAGACACTCCTGTTTTCCCAGATCCCCAGTGCTGTAAGAAAGTCACACTCCTGTGCTCATAGATTCCCAGTGCTGCAAGAAATGCTCACTCTTGTATAGCTGTGTGCCCAGAGCCCCAATGCTGCAAGAAACTCACATTCTTGTATATCTGTGTACCCAGAGCCCCAGTGCTGCAAGAAACGCTCACACTCTTGTATAGCTGTGTACCCAGAGCCCCAGTGCTGCAAGAAAACGCTCACTCTTGTATAGCTGTGTACCCAGAGCCTAAGTGCTGCAAGAAACGCTCACTCTTGTATAGCTGTGTAGCCAGAGCTGCAAGAAACGCTCACTCTTGTATAGCTGTGTACCCAGAGCTGCAAGAAAGGCTCACTATTGTATAGCTGTGTTCCCAGATCCCCAGTGCTGGAAGAAACGCTCACTCTTGTATAGCTGTGTACCCAGAGCTGCAAGAAATGCTCACTCTTGTATAGCTGTGTTCCCAGATCCCCAGTGCTGCAAGAAATGCTCACTCTTGTATAGCTGTGTTCCCAGATCCCCAGTGCTGCAAGAAAGTCACACTCCTGTGTTCCTATGTTCCCAGAACCCTGATGCTGCTAGAAACTCACACTCTGCTATATCTATGTTACCAGAACTCCAGTGCTGCAAGAAACTCGCACTCTTGTGTAGCTGCATTTTTAGAACCCCAGTTTTATAGGAGACTCGCTCTCCGGTGTACCCAGAACCCCAGTGCTGCAAGTAACTTGCACACCTCTGTACTTGTGTGTCATATGAAGGAAATCTGTTCACTGATTTTATTTTTTAATATATAGTTTATACAGTAAATTTGCAGACTGCTGTGAAAAAGCAGTGGCGTCAATCTGGGACTTGTAGTCCTTCAGCAGCTTACTGTTCACAAAACAACATTTCCTGCAATGGTGATAGACAGACAGTAGGGGGGCAGACAATATATTATTTATTGATATTACATGACAATCTAATATACAGACCACATATCTTCTATATGAATACAATATATTCCCATATGACATGTGAAGCCTCTCCCTGAAAATACATGACCGATGCAGTACAGAGAAGGTCGATTTTCTCATTTTGGTAGATGATCACCAATTACATCTTCCCATCCCCCGCCTGCCTGCAGTGCCCATTGTGAATGGGACTCAATTCAATCTCCACCTTTCTCTTTTTTGCTACATTATAGAAGTACAGCAAGAGACGTGAGACTGCATAGCAGGAGATCAGACAAAGCAAACTCAAAGAGATCTCACTACTGGAATCTCAAAAGGGATACAAGAATCCATTTGTTGATTCAAGCAGCAGCACCAACTAATTATAACCAAAATATTCGTTTTGGATGAATTGTTCATATAATGTACTAACCACTTTTATCACAATGATAGAATAAGACAAAAAAAAGCTGGGTCCGCCATGGGGCCAATGGCCACGCTGCATCACCCATGGCCATGCTGCGTCACTTATGACTTCAGCCAATGGAAACAAGTCTAGGCTTACTAACAGAAAACACTGGATAACAAAGTTATCAACAGGAACAAGTTCTGAGTTCAATATGATAATGACCATTAAAAGAAATAAACGCTTATTGCAGATGTCAGTGGAGCGCAGGAGGGAAGGGATGAGGAAACAGAATCCAAAATTCCAACTCAACAATAGGAAAAATCCTAAAGAGCAGATACAGAATGGCTCAGGGGTGTGTTTATATGAAAAAAAAAATGAGCAGAGCTTTTTATCCTGTGACACATCATGTTCGTCTATTTTGTGCAAATGGGGGCAAAAATGAATGTTATTAGCCTATTTTCTCTCCAGGTCAAATGTTTTTCATTCATACAGAATAGAGCAAATCAGGAAAATACTGCATTATGGCCACTAGATGGAGCTGATGATTGATCATAGGAAATAAATACTTCTTTACCGTGATTGTCAGCTCCCTCTGCAGTATTTTCCAGATTTAAACCTTGTACACACGGGACGGCGATCGCATACAACAGGTCGTACTAACGACCGTTGTATGCGATATCGTTCGTTCGTATGCGCGATTAGAACAGTCGAACATATGACGGTCGTACAAGGGAGTTGTATGAACAGACTAGAAAACTTGGTCGTACTAACAAGCGCTCATACGACCGTTGTATCGTGTGTACAGAGCAGTTGGTACAACAAGTTGTATTGTGCAAAACACGCATGCTCCGAAGTCAGGAATGACCGGATGCTAATTACATGCACCTGAACGTTCCTCTGTGCTCGTACGATCGTGTAGTGCAGTCAGTATGCTAGATACAACAGCCAACATACGATTTGCGACGATCGTATGTACGATCGTCGTCCAGTGTGTACGAGGTATAACTCTATTCTGTATGAAGCTCAACATTTGACCTGGAGAGAAAATAGCCAAATAACATTAGTTTTTGCCCCCATTCACACAGATTGACTGTACACATGGTATTACAGGATGAATAGATCTGCAAATGTATGATAAAAAAAATACACCCAGTAAAGTGTACCTTACTAACCTAAACTCTGTTGTACATCTGAGCTATCAGTTCCCAACCCACAGTCAAAACTCAAAAAAATGAAAATTGCTGCAAAATCCCTTGTGATATCAGTCGCCTGCCAGCTACAATGCCATTTCAGTACTAGTGCCAGATCATGGTGTGGGCAGGTAAGTACCACAGAGGCTCAACCAGCAGTTTAATTATAGGGCAGCTTAGGGTTCCTACAGGGCTTTCATCTGATATACCACCTAGGGATGTATATATGAAAAAGTCGATCTATTCATCCATGGAATCTGCACATGTGTGAATGGGGGCAAATACAAATGTTCCATGGCTATATGCTCTACAATTTGAATGTTAATCATTGGGAAAAAAGTGGGAAATACCCAATTATAACCACTAGATGGAGCTGAATATCATAGGAAATAAGAAGGCTCCTTGACCATCTAGTGGCCACAATGCGGTATTTTCCCAATTCACATTTTTTTTTTCAATGATTAACATTCAAACTGCAGAAAGTGTAGCTTCAGAAGGTTCGGTTTTTCCCCCATTTGAACAAAATGAATGTACATGCAGTTTAACTTAAAGAGTAGCTGAGTTTTTTTTTATAAAATTCTGTGGAACAGAAATAGTAGAACAAGGAACCCCCTCCACCGGAAATCTATCATTGGAGAAAAATTAAGACCACCATTTCCAACTTCTCCATCTGAAAATGTTGGTTCTCTGGCTGTCAAGCAGATCCTATGGGTTCATTAGTATGATTTCCATGCATGAGGTAAAAGAGTTATGGCACTTTCTGACTTTTCAAATATGCTTCAATTGTACCAGGCTAGAGATGCAAAATAATAAAAACAAATTGTATAACATGAGCGCCAGTCAACCAGCATTTTCAGGAAGTGGTGAAATATGGCAGGTTTGGAATGCAAAGTTTGCTTATTACATGAGGATCCCATCTATAATCACATTAGAATCAATGAAAAAGAAGCACCTGTGGGAAAAAAAAGTTAGAAAATGTGCTGACCTTACCCCAGGCTTCCAGGAGGTGAAGTGAGCCAAGAAGAAGGGGACATCGCCATCCTTCCAGCGAGATCCTGGGAACGCTCAATATCCCAAATCTCATTAGAAAATGCATGAGTGTTACCTCGTGAAATTTGGGATCCTCCTCATTCCCAAAGTCTCGAGGAAGGATGGTGACATCGTCCTCTTTGGCATAAAAGCCTGGGGGTAAGATCTTGCCTTTTAGTGCACTTTAAAGCTGTGACATTGGACCGATGGTGTCCCCAATCTGGACAGTAGGTTTTTTCTTCTAGTTAATCTTGAATGTTGCATTATCACCATAAAAGGCGGCATGGAGGGGTTCGGTGAACTTGGCGGTGACGGTGTGGAGGTGTCGGATCGGGGTGCAGAGCTCATAGAAGGAGATCCGCCCTTCATCGTAATCCAGATGGATTCTTAATTTATTACCGGAAGGGTTGTTGGGTAGGCGGCTTTTATCGTTGTTATGTATGATTGTGAAATAAAAGAGACTAGAGTTATATTCTTTAGATCTCCTCAACCACCAGGACTGAGTATTTTCCTCAGGTTTGCAGTTTTCATTGATCTGACTGGCATAGCAGACCCCTACACTTCCCAATCTTCCAACCTCAACTTCCCAGTAATGTGTTCCTGAAGAAAAGTTCCTGGTGCTTATAACAAGTCTATGGCTACTAACTGTACATAAGCTATATGGGTTTGTAGATGAAGATTTGAGGTCATCAGACACCTGGATGCATTTACAAGTTGTAAGTTTAGTTAGTAGGAGCTCGGTTGGGCCCCGTGTGACTCCACACTTTAGATCTATCAATATGTTGGATAAAGTCTGAACCTTGACTGTGATTGGGCTCTCGTCCAGATCATCTGCAATGTAGACCTTCCTATGAGTTATATCCAAGTTCATGTCATCTATAGGTTTCATGTCACAAAAGTCACCTCTACTGGTCTCCAGATCCTGTAGGATGATCAGTGGATCCACCTCATCGAACAGCTCCTCGATGTGAAGCACCTTCCTGGCCAACTCGTCTCTCTTTGCTTCTAGCTCACGGATCATATTTGAGACGGATTGTGGCACCTGCTCTTCCTGCTGAGAGATCTCAGCCAGGACCTTCTCTTCCAGGAGATCCACAGATAATCGGAGGTCTCTGAAGACGGTGGTAGCTCTCTGCTTCAAATCAGCTGTTTTTTCTTGAATTTTCCCCAATTTTTCTTGAAGTCCATCAATTTTTCCCTCAACCTCCTCAATCTTTGAGGTCAGTTTCTCCAAAACATTTCTCAGATTCTCCTTCTTCTTCTTCTTGGAGGCCTCATCTAGCATGTCCACCCGATGTCCTCGGTGTTGTCCGGCCAGACTGCAGGACACGCAGATGCAAACCTTGTCCTGAATACAGAAATATCTCAGGGGCTCTCTGTGGATGGAGCATTTCCGGTTCTCCAGGGAAGTGCTGGGATCCAGTAGGACGTGTTCTGGGGACTTGCTGTGGACTCTCAGATGATCAGCACATAGATTGGCCTCGCAGTGCAGGCAGGACTTGGCAGCAGGAACATGAGCATGGATGCAGTAGGTGCAGAAGGTCCCTGCTGGTCCTTGCGGAGTCTGGGCAGGTGGCACTTTCTCTGCTATATTACATAATGTTATGTTCTTCCTCAGTGTGGGACGTTTCCGGAACTCCTCTCTGCACTCTGGACAGGAATAAAGTCCAGAGGCCTCCTGAGTATCCAGCACACGATCAATACAGACCTTGCAGAAGTTGTGTCCACATCTCAGTGTTACCGGATCCATATAAATGTTCAGACAGATGGAGCAGCTCAGATCATCCTTCAGATCGTCTCTCAGATCAGCAGATGCCATTGCAGCCAGCTCCAGAGGAAATGAAACCTTCAGAAAGACCGACACTGCTGGGAGGAAACACCCACCAAACTGTTTGTAGATCTACAGTTCATTTATACAAACTCGACTTCCTCCTCCTCCTCTTAGATCACTTCCACATGATCCTCCTCCTCCTTCTACTAGTTACAGAGTGTGGTGGGTCTGATCACCAATATGTAACAATCTAGTTTTATCAGTATAAGTCCATAGACTGGACAATCTGCAAAGACAATCTGCAAAGCTGATCTGCCATCTATCATTCCATAGACATTCAAGGCTGATCTGCATAGGTGTGCGCAGCCTATAGCATTAGGATGTGCACCACAAAACGCAAACAAACATGAGTGTGTGTGTCTATATGTCAGAAGGGCAGAGATCAGTGTCAGTAGTTTTATTTTTATTTTATTTTATTTATTTTATTTTAATTTTTTACAATATTATATATATATATTTTTCCTCCTCCTTCAGCTCAAACATATTTACTTGAC
>BLSH010069051.1:2825501-2843280 GCA_018402905.1 Glandirana rugosa | reverse complement strand
AGCTTGCATAAAGCTGGCCATACACTATACAATCTGATTAAGCAATTTCCGTACAATCTCCTTTATTTTTATTATTTGTACATTCCCTCCCCGGGCATTTTTTTTTCACACATGGTAAAATCTGCAATTTGTGCTGAAAAATACCATAAACCCCAAACAAATATATTTTCTGAAAGCAGAGGTCCTGCAGAATAAAATGGTGGCAGTTTTTTTGTGTTTCACAATATTGGTGCAACTGTTTATCAAATGCATATTTTGAAGACAAACAATACTACAATGAATTTTAGTGCAAACACAATATGATGCCAAATATTTTGGTAAAATATAAACTATGGGGTTGAGTCACCTAAATACAGTAGATATCAAACATGTCAATCCTTCAAATTGCATGCAGCTGTGAAACTGTGAAAAACTATGGTGCATAGAATTCTCATTAGGCGATGCTTTAAAGGATAAGTTCACTTTACAAAAAAATTTAAAATGTCCTTTTTTTTTTTTTTTTTTTTGTAGCCGCAATTGCTGGTGCCATGCAGGTCTCCTTCAGACCTGATGGTGTATCTGTCTGATACACTGAGAGGAAGAATCAATGAACTAACATGGCGCTCCCCAGCACCATGGTAGTTCATTGAGAACTACAAGCCAACACCTGCAAAGGATGTCAGGGCTTGTAGTTCATTCACGCATAGAGCTGTGGAAATGAAGGACACAGCCATGTGGGCAGCAGCTGCTGCACTGGGAACAGGTTACCAAAGGTGAACTTATCCTTAACTGGGCCCTTCCTGCCCAGGCCAATATTCAACTTTCAGCGCTGTCACAATTTGAATGACAATTGAGCAGCCATGTAACACTGTACCCATATGACATTTTTATTATTTTTTTCATACAAATAGAGCTTTCTTTTGGTAGTATTTGATCACCTCCCTGTACACATAGGTGTTTGGAGGCAGAAAAAAACCCATCACTTGTGATTTCAAGAGAGGAGCGTTTTGGCTGAAAGAAAAACGCCAAAGCACCCCTAAATGCATGGAAACGCACCTAAGGGCCTGGTGTGTTAAGGGCTTAAGCTTTAATCCATTTCAATGGCCAGAATAAATGAATATTCTGGCCAATAAAATGAATGACCGTCCAAGTGCTTGGCGCACATAAATGTGTTCTCAAAAACACAGATTAGGTGCATTTTTGAAGCTGCTTTTAGAAGAGCCCAAGCGTGCATGGGGCCTTCACGTGCTGCAAAGGCCTATATTGGCTTTAGGCATTAGTTGGTATAACATAGCTCCCAACTGTCCCTGATTTCGAGGGACTGCCCGTGATTTGGAGCAAAGTCCCTCTGTCCCTCATTCCTCCTCCATTTATCCCTCATTTTTGGTCTGATCTATATAGTTGTATATAATTATCTTTCAAAAAGTGTTTCCCAATGCTAAACCTTCCATCCAATTTCTAAATTGCTGCATTTGTAAATTTTAAAAGCCAATATAAAGGAATAGTAGTGGCAAAATAAAGCACTTGTGGGTTTAACTAATCAATTTTTTTGTATAATACCCATTTAAGGGGGCATGGCAGGGGGTGTGTCCTATGCCTACATACTTTTGCTAATTTAGTGCCCCCGTACTATAGGTGCTTTTACTTTGTAGATTTTTGGTAGGAGAGGAAAAATCTAGTCAGGCCTGACTGTAAGTGCAGGCCTGAGTGTTTTGATCTGGGCTGGGAGTGGCTCATGGGTGGGGCTGGGTATTGGGGGGAGGTACACCGCTTGGGGATTCCTCCCCTTGAGCTGGGAAAGCTCTAGAAGGGGGATGGATGAGGAGGTGTCACTTCCTGATGTATGACAAGGAGTCCTGACCAATCCACAGGCTTTTAAAAAGTATTTTCCAGTGATAAACCTTTTATCCAATTTCTAAATTGTTGCATTTGTACATTTCAAAGCCAGTATAAAGGAATAGTAGTGGTAAAAAAATAAAAATAAAACACTTGTGGTTTTAATTAATCTTTTTTTATACATAATTCTCCTTTTAGGGGGCGTGGCACGGGGCGTGTCCTATGCCTACATACTTTTGCTAATAGGTGTCCCTCGTTCCCATCTCAAAAAGTTACTAGGTTTGCATCACCACTTTGCGGGCGTCATCCTCTAAAGCGTTGATAGCCAGCTCTACCATCAGCAGGGCCGATGGTAGAGCTGGGAGATGGGAAAGCAAGGTCCCAGAGTCTGGAGGAAGAGCAGAGAGGCACAGAATCCAAGTTTCATGAGGTCCAGTGTGATGTTTACACAGTCATTGATGATTTGGGGAGCCATGTCATCTGCTGGTGCTGATCCACTGTGTGGTCCAAAGTCAACGCAGCCCTCTAGCAGGAAGTTCTAGAGCTCTTCATGCTTCCCTCTGCTGACCAGCTTTATGGAAATGCGGATTTCATTTTCCAGCAGGGCTTGGCACTGCCCACACTGCCGGACACATGGATTCCAATGGGTTTTTTTTTTTAAGCACGTGATTAGAGCATGAGGCTCCCACTTTTGTGACAATAGCGAATTAATATTCACTATTGTTGTCCAGATTCTCCTCCCAGCCAATCAGGAAGCAGCTTCTGAGACCTGATTGGCCAGGCTGTTCAGCCTGGAGGAGAAAGGGCTTCCTCCTATATTTAAGTTACTCTCTGCCGCCACCTTTCCGTCCGTCCAGGGGCAGGGTTAGATGGCGCTAGTTTGCATTTGTGGTATGCTAATACCGAAAACAATTTAGAGCAGTAGTTCTCAACTCCTGTCCTCAGGACCCACTAACAGGTCAGGTTTACAGGATAACTGAAATAGATTGCATGTGATATCATTTGCTGCTCAGTGATTGCAGTATTCTAGTCTGCATCTCCCCAAGGTAATACTGAAAATCTGGCCTGTTGGTGGGTCCTGAGGACAGGAGTTGAGAACCACTGATATAGAGCTTTGCAGCAAGCTAAAACATATCCAGGTGAGTCAGAAGGGACGAAGTGGTTACAGAGTCATGGCAGAGAACAGAGGACCCATCATACCAAGTGGCTCCTTCAGAAGTAGTGCTACATTTATAAAGTAAATCTACAGACTGCTGTGAAATAGTAGTGGCATAATTCTGGGACTTGTGGTCCTTCAGCAGCTCGCTGTTCAAAAAAAAAAAATTCTTACAATGTTAAAAGACAGACAGCAGGTGGCCAGACATGCGAACAATGTATTTATTTATTGAAATTACATTACACCTTCTATATGAATACAATATATTCCCATATGAAGACTTTCTCCGGACATACATGACTGGTGTGGTACAGAGAAGAACGATTTATCATTTCTCGGTAGATGATCACCAGTTACATCTTACAATCCCCCGCCTATCTGCTGTGCCTATTGTGAATGGTTCTCAATCTCCACCTATATTCTTTACAGGAAGTACAGCAAGAGAAGTGAGACTGCATAGCAGAAGATCAGACAAAAAAAAAATCAAAAGATCTCGCTACTGGAATCTCAATGGGATACAAGAATTTGCTGATCTAATGAGCGGTACCAACTAATTACTGTTTTGGGTAAATTGAACATATTATGTACTCACCACTTTTATTCAACAGATATAGCAAGAAAAAAAAAAAGAAAGAAAAACAAAACAAAAATAAAAAGCTGGGTCTGCCATGGGGCCCATGGCTATGCCAAGACACCCAGATTTGAGCCAATGGAAACAAGTCTAGGCTTACTAACAGAAAACAGTGGATAACCAATGTATCAACAGGAACAAGTTCAGAACTCAATATGATAATGGCAATTAAAAGAAATAACGATAATTGCAGATATCAGTGGGGCACAAGAGGGAAGGGAAGGATGGAACAGAAGCCAAACTCCTCAACTCAATAATAGGAGAAAACCTAAAGACTAGATACAGCATAGCTTAGAGGTGTGTTTATAAAAAAATAATTAGCAGAGCATTTTGTCATGTGACACTGTATGCACATCTATCCTGTGGGAATGGGGTCAAAAATGAATGTTATTAGCCTATTTTCTCTCTAGACTGAATGCTTTTCATACATATTGAATAGATGAAATCAGGAAAATACTGCATTATGACCACTAGTTGGAGCTGATGATCATAGGAAATACAGTACTTCTTTTCTATGGTTGCCAGCTCCTTCTAGTGGCCATAATGTGATATTTTTCAGATTCAGTATAAAAAAATTGCCTAATAACATTTGTTTTGCCCACAATGAATGTACATGTGGTGGCACAGAAAAGCTCTAAAATTTATTTTATAATTACACCCTATAAAGTGGGCCTAAACTCTATTGTACATTTGAGATACCAATTCCCAACCCACAAACAAAACAAAAAAAAACTGCGGCAAAATCCTTTGATATCTTGGTTCCCTGCAGGTATGTGCAACTGGACTGCTCAAATAGCAGAGAATAAGTGGCTCTGCCTGAAAACTGATCCTGGCCACTGCTACAGCACCTTTTGATAGTGGTAACAGGCAGTACTGACAGGTAAGTACAGCATAGGTTTAGTACTGGGGCAATTTGGGGTTGTTTAGGTGTCATATAGGGTTTCGGTCTTCTATAATATCTAGGGGTGTGTTTATAGAAGATTTACACAGCTATTCATTCTATACTGCATCTATGTGAATGGGGACAAAAATTGAATGTTCCATGGCTATATGCTCTGCAGTTCAAATGTTAAAATGGAACTTCACTCTCCCAATCAACATTGATTCATTTTAATCCTCATGCTACTAGCATTAATAGATAGATAGGAAAGTATATCATATTTACTTGTATTAAACTTTTTCCGCTATTTCTTCAGTCACTTCCTGGTTTCTTGCCTAGGCAAATTATGTCATATCCCAGGAGGAGGAGGAGGGGTTTTCTCAGCTAAGCACTCTCTTGTATGCATGCTTGAGCTAAGAGCAGATGGATTCCAGGAATTAAATGCTACATTATTCATTTGCCCTTACTCAAGATGGCTGCAGCTAGAAAAACTAGGGGGTTGTACTTCAAAGTGATTTCTCAGCAAATAAAGCATGGAAACATGGATAGCTGGGGAAGTTTGCTTTGAATATTAAAAATTAATTAAAATAGTGTTGTTGGTTTGTGGTGTTCAGATGCACTGAAGATCTGCTCATCGGGGGAAAAAAATGCATTATGACCACTAGATGGCGTTGACTATCACATGAAATAACTATGCTCCTCAGCTCCATCTAGTGGCCACAATGCAGATCCCAATTTGGACCCCCCCCCCCCGACGACTAACATTCAAACTGCAGTGAATGTAGCCCAAGCACATTCAATTTGCCCCATTCACACAGAAGAAATGCACATGCAGTTTCAAAGGATGAATAGCTCTGGGTATATTTTTATGAATACATCCCCTAGTGTAGAACAGGAGAAGTTTAACTGACATTTCCCCTCCCCTACTTTGTAAGGGAAACCTGTCAGTAGAGATACATTTAGACCACCACTGCCAACTTCTCCTTTTGAAAATGCTGGTCTCCTGTATATCATGCCGATCCTCTGGATTCATTACAATAATGCAGTAAAGGGAGTTACAAAACTTTGTGACTTTTCTAAGGTGTTTAAATTTTAAAGGTCAGAGATTCAAATGAATGAAAAAAAACAGTGGGATAACATCCTGCCAGTCAACCAGCATTTTCAGGAGGTGGTTAGAGATGACAGATTTAGAATGCAAACTTTGCTTACTAAATCAGACCTCCATCCCTCATGTATAATTACCGCATTAGAATTGAATGGAAACACCTATGAAGAAAAAGTCAGAAAATGTACTGACTTAGCTCCCAGCTTCCAGAAGGGGAGGTGAGCCAAGGAGAAGGTGACATCGCCATCCTTCCAACGAGATTCTGGGAACACTCAGTATCCCAAATCTCATGAGAAAATGCATAATGCAGGAGCATGGTTTAGATTGCTCATCATTCCCAGAGTCTCATGGAAGGATGGTGATGTCATCCTGTTTGGCGTGAAAGCTGAGGGTAAGATCTTGCCTTTAAGTGCACTTTAAATCCATTTGACATTCGACTCATGGGGTCACCAATCTAGACTGTTTTTTCCTCTAATTTTGAATGTAGTTTCAGAGCCATGGAAGGCGGCATGAAGGGGCTCTGTGAATTTGGCGGTGAAGGTGTGCAGGTGTCGGATCGGGGTGCAGAGCTCGTAGAAGGAGATCCGTCCAGCGTCATAATCCAGATAGATTCTGATTTTATTACAGGAAGCGTTGGTGGGTAGGCGGCTTGTACATTTGTTATGAATGATTGCGAAATCTGTGGTACTTTTCCAGTTGTAGTAGTTCATAGCTTTGCTCAACCACCAAGACTTGTCATTGTCCTCAATTTTACACTTTTCATTGATCAGACTGGCATAGCAGACCCCTACACTTCCCGATCCTCCAACCTCAACTTCCCAGTAATGTGTTCCTGAAGAAAAGCTCCTGGTGCTCATAGCAAGTTTATAGCTACAATAATAATAGGTATTTGAGGAAACAGATAAAGATTTCAGGTCATCAGATACCTTGATGCATTTACAAGCTGTATTTTTAGTTACTGAGAGCTCGGTTGGGCCCTGTGTGACTCCACACTTCAGATCTTTCAATAGGAGGGATAAAGTTTGGACTTTCACAATGATTGGGCTCTCATCCAGCTCATCTGAGGCATAGACCTTCCTATGAGTTATATCCAAGTTCATGTTATCTATAGGTTTCATGTCACAAAAGTCACCTCTACTGGTCTCCGGATCCTGTAGGACAATCAGTGGATCCACCACATCGAACAGCTCCTCGATGTGAAGAACATTTTTGGCCAACCAGTCTCTCTTTGCTTCTAGCTCACGAATCAGATTAGAGACCGACTGTGACCCCTGCTCTTCCTGCTGGGAGATCTCAGCCAGGACCTTCTCCTCCAAGAGATCCACTAATGATCTGAGGTCTTTGAAGGAAGTGATGGCTCGCTGCTTCAAATCAGCCATTTTTCCTTGAATTTTCCTCCATTCTTCTTGAAGCCTCTTGAGTTTTTTCTCAACCTCCTCAATCTTTGAGGTCAGTTTTTCCAAAACATTTCTCAGATTCTGCTTCTTCTTCCTGGAGGCCTCATCCAGCATGTCCACCCAATGTCCTCGGTGTTGTCCGGCCAGACTGCAAGACACGCAGATGCAAACCTTGTCCTGAATACAGAAATATCTCAGGGGCTCTCTGTGGATTGAGCATTTCCGGTTCTCCAGGGAGGTGCTGGGGTCCAGTAGGACGTGTTCTGGGGACTTGCTGTGGACTCTCAGATGATCAGCACACAGATTGACCTCACAGTACAGGCAGGACTTGGCTGCAGGAACATGAGCATGGATGCAGTGGGTGCAGAAGGTCCCTGCTGGGTCTTGCAGAGTCTGGACAGGAGACATTTTCTCTGCTAGATTACATAATGTTATGTTCTTCCTCAGTGCAGGACGTTCCGGGAACTCCTCTCTACACTCTGGACAGGAATACCCTCCAGAGGCCTCCTGAGTATCCAGCACACGATCAATACAGACCTTGCAGAAGTTGTGTCCACATCTCAGTGTTACCGGATCCGTATAAATGTTCAGACAGATGGAGCAGCTCAGATCATCCTTCAGATTGTCTCTCAGACCAACAGATGCCATTGCAGCCAACACAAGGAGAAATTAAAATGAATATGAAACCTTTACTGTCAGGAAGGCTGGAACTGCTTTAGGTGCCCACCAAAACTTTTTATAGAGGTTCAAAAATGTATTTCCACAAAATCCATCCAGTCCTCCTACCAGATGCAGAGTGTGGTGGGTCTCTACAACAAAATTTAACAATTTTGGTCTTATCAGTATAAGCCCATAGACTGGACAGTCTGCAAAGCTGATCTGTCACCTATGGTTCCAGAGACATCCAAGGCTGATCTGTTACTTGTAGTCCCAAAGAATGGTGGTCTGTTCCTATGTGGTTGCTGCTCAAGACTGGAAGCTCTGGGAGTCGGCACCTCTCACCTGCTGTATGTTATAATCAGCTACACAGCCATTCCCCTCCCAGCCTGGCAATCTACCGGTTACCATATAACCTTCATTAGGTCAACTATGTAGTGCAAGGGTCTGCTTGAATTGATACAATGGATTGTTTAGGCTTGTCTTTATAGTACACGGTTTTGGTATGTCCAAAGCTTATCACATGTTACAATCTGATTACAATCTCCTTTATCTCAACTTTAGATTGATCAATACCATGTAATATGAGGATCTACTTATTCAATCCAATTGGGCAAGCCCTTGCTACTATATAGTTGCTGGCACATCTAAAAGAGATTGCACAATTATATGGTATAGTTAGGGTTGCCACATCATCCCTTTAATCCAGGACACATATGAATTACCCTGGTAGGGTTGCCACATCATCCCTTTAATCCAGGACACATATGAATTACCCTGGTAGGGTTGCCACATCATCCCTTTAATCCAGGACACACGTGAATTACACAGGTTCTGTGGCTAATTTAATGCAGATGAGGCACCAAGTGAGTTTAATTACCACCTTAATCAGCCACAGAACTTGTGTAATTAATGTGTGTCCTGGATTAAAGGGATGATGTGGCAACCCTACCAGGGTAATTCATATGTGTCCTGGATTAAAGGGATGATGTGGCAACCCTACCAGGGTAATTCATATGTGTCCTGGATTAAAGGGATGATGTGGCAACCCTAGGTATAGTGTGTGGTGAACATCCTCCAGTGCTCCCTGGGTTTCTTGTATCTGCGTTTCCTGAATGCTAGTGCTGTAAGAAACTCACACTCCTTTGTTCTCAGAGCTCCAGTGCTGCAAAAGATTCTCATTCCCAGAGCTCCAGTGCTGCAAGAGACTCACACTCCTGTCTTCCGAGAACCCAGGGCTGAAAGAGTCTCACACTCTGGTGTATCTGTGTTCCCAGAACCCCAGTGCTGCAAAAGACTGTCTTTCCTGTGTTCCCATAACCCCAGTGCTGCAAGACACTCTCATTCCCGTGTTCCCAGAACCTTAAGGCTGCCACCTCATCCCTTTAAACCTGAACACATATTAATTACACAGGTTCTGAGGCTAATTTAATGCAGAAAAGGCACTAAGTGACTTTAGTTACCGCCTTACTTAGAACCTGTGTAATGAATGTGTTCAGTTTTAAAGGGATGAGGTGGCAATCCTACCAGAACCCCAGTGGTTCAAAAGATACTTATTCCCCCATGTTCCCAGAACCCCAGTGCTGCAAGAGACTCATACTCCTGTGTATCTGTGATCCCAGAACCCCAGTGTTGCAAAAAACTGTCTTTCTAGAACCCCAGTGTTGCAGGAGACTCTCATTCCCATGTTCCCAGAACCCCAGTGCTGCAAAAGACTGTATTTCCTATGCTTTCAGAACCCCAGTGCCACAGGAGACTCTCATTCCCGTGTTCCCAGAACTCCAGTGTTGTAAAAGATTCACACTCCTCTGTAATTGTGATCCCAGAACCCCAGTGCTGCAAAAGACTGTCTTTCCAGAACCCCAGTGCTGCAGGAGACTCTCATTCCCTGTTCCCAGAACCCCAGTGCTGTAAAAGACTCACACTGCTCTGTAGTTGTGTACCCGGACCCCGGTGCTGCAAGAGCCTCACACTCCTGTGTATCTGTGATTCCAGAACCCCAGTGCTGCAGAAGACTGTCTTTCCTGTGCTCCTAGAACCCCAGTGCTGCAGGAAACTCTCATTCCCATGTTCCCAGAACCCCAGTGTTGTAAAAGATTCACACTCCTCTGTCATTGTGTTCCCAGAATGGTACCCTGGTGCTGCAAGAGATTCACACTTCCCCTGTGTATCTGTGATCCCAGAAACCCAGTGCTGCAAAAGACTGTCTTTCCAGAACCCCAGTACTGCAGGAGACTCTCATTCCCATGTTCCTTGAACCCCAGTGCTGTAAAAGACTCACACTCCTATGTAGTTGTGTTCCCAGAACCCCGGTGCTGCAAGAGGCTCATACTTCCCCTGTGTAGCGATGAATTGATCTGCCCCGGGTTCGGTCTGAGCAGGAGTCAGCAAACTTGAAAGAAGTTCAGATTCCGACCCCCATTATAATCAATGCAGCCAAATCTGTCAAATTAGGAATTCCCATTTCTGGGCTAATAGACAAGGGGGTGTCAAGAGAATAGCGATGTGGGGGGGGGGGGGGTACACTATAGATGTCCCATCCCTTTAGCAACAACCAGGGCGTTTGTTGCTATTCAGCACTGTGCTACTTTAACTGGCGATTGTGTGGTCATGCAACACTGTATGCAAATATAATTTATATAATTTTTTCACACACATAGAGCTGGGACTATAGTGGGACTGTAATAGTGTGGCGGACAATCTGACACTAGCTGACATTGACTGGGAGGATCACTAACTGAAAATGACATCAATAGTGACACTAATACAGTGATCAGTGCTAATACTCTACACCAGGGTTCCTCCAGAGGTTGCTAGGGGTTCCTTGAGCAATGGTCAATTTCTACCTCTCAGATAAATTCTCAATGATACCATTGATCTTTTTAGCTATCTGTAAGGGGTAATTCTTCCCAATGACCACAAGTGTGAGGAGCATTCTTCCCATTGACCATCACACTAATGAGTTGTAGATTTTTAATTTTTAGCAGGGGTTCCCCGAGACCGGAGATTTATTTCAAGGGTTCCTCGGTGTTGAAAAGGTTGAGAAAGGCTGTTCTGCACTGTCACTGTACTAATGACACTGGCTGGCAAGGGGTTAACGTCTAGGGGCGATCAATGGGTTAATTGTGTACCTAACAATGTGTAATATGCTTTTGCTTACAGATCTTGCTGTTTATTCTCCCTGCTTTTCAGGGAGAATAAACCGCGTCATCACTCATCTGTTTTCTGATGACAAACAACCCAGGACTTTGCGCTGTGATTGGACCCAACATCATTGGCTGAAACCTGTTGACAAAATTGTGCTGTGTCCAAACGCAGCGCGGGTTGGCGCATCTTTGTGATGCACAGAAAGTGCTGCAGCAGCCCTGACATTTACAAAAAAAAAAGTGTTTAAAATTGATGGTAAATGACATTTCCAGATTTTTTTGTTTAAAAAAAAAAAAAAAAAAAACAGCACATGGACCCCTTTCAAGGGGATACCAACAACCCCGTGTACATGACCGATCCCAGCAGTACACATAGCCGAATACCAAGTCCCCGAAGCAGGGTGCTGGGAGGTTTTCAGGAAGCTATATACAGCACCCCATTAAGCGTGGGCAGGGGGTGTGCCAGGTGTGACTGGGCACACCCTAATCACTCTATGTGATACAGATCCCCCCCACTGCTGGGCTTATCCCCGTGTTGCACCCCCCCCCCCCACCGCAGTGCCACTGGCTTCTCTCCCATCCCCCGCTTGTGCGGGGGATATTTCAGGATGGAGAGTAGTGGGATGGTGCTAATCAATATATAATTTACCGCCCTCTTCCTTTTTTAAATGAGCACTCACTGACTGTGTTCAGTCATTACTGAAGCATAGTAAACTGTGTTTACTATGCCTCAGTTTGTGAATGAACAGGAAGCCACTCACCACAGAACACATTCCATTCATTCACTGTCCAGTGCAGCTGAGGCTGCAGAGAAAGGCGTGCGTGTTTGAGCTTTGGGGTGCGCACCCTAATGCACCAGGCTGTGCACACCTATGATCTGTCTACATTGCATAGATAAGCACAAAGGCCCAGAGATGACATCATTGGGTGAGTCTAAAAGTAGGTATGAAATGGGAAGAGTTCATTTAGAAATGCTAAAGAAAAAAGGTAGGAGGGGACTTTAAATGAAGCACAACAGGTTCACGGAAATTATTTTATTGAAAAAATATATTTTTTGATTAAAAAAGTTTATGAGTAATGATATATGATAAATTCATCAAATAAACACATGATACAGAATTCATGCATATATACCGGGTGAGATACCCTTTTGGGTTGCATCGGGTTCAATATGTTGCGCTTCACGGTGCGACCGTGGCTGCAGGTATGTCGGTTGCAAAATTGTTACATCTCAATTTTGTCTTTTCAAATATTGGTATTTTTTTCTTATATTATTTTTATTGATTACAGTTACTAGTCACATGCATGCTCCTGAAGAGTGGGCGATAACCTCCACGAAACGCGTAGAGCTGTCATATGCTGTGCTAAATATACAACGTAACAATTAAACTTTCTTGTTTCTATATGACTTATGTACATGCTGTTATGATATATGTAATGATTGGAATGGAGAGGCTAGATGCCCACTATGTTTTATATATATATGCATGAATTATGTATCATGTGTTTATTTGATGAATTTATCATATATCATTATTCATAAACTTTTTTAATCAAAAAATATATTTTTTCAATAAAATAATTTCCGTGAACCTGTTGTGCTTCATTTAAAGTCCCCTCCTACCTTTTTCTTTGGTAATATCAAATCAGGGATGGAGGTCCATGACCCACATGACCTCATTTAACCACTTCAGCCCCGGAAGGATTTCCAGCTTTAGGACTGGAGCCCTTTTTGCGATTCGGTGCTGCGTCGCTTTAACTGACAATTGCGCGGTCATGCGACGTTGTACCCAAACTAAATTTGCGTCCTTTTTTTCCCACAAACAGAGCTTTCTTTTGGTGGTATTTGATCACCGCTGCGTCATTTCTGATCGCCGCTATAAACAAAAGAAGAGCGACAATTTTGCAAAAAAAAAAACAAATTTCTTACTTTTTGCTAAAATACAAATCCAAAAAAAAATATAAAAAAAACATTTTTTTTCACCGTTTTTGGCCGATTTATATTCTTCCTCATATTTGTGATAAAAAAATCGCAATCTGCGTTTATTGATTGGTTTGCGCAAAAGTGGCCGCGTTTACGGATGATGAGAATTCATTTTTGGGGTTTTTATTTTTTTTTTTATTTTTTACTAGTAATGGCGGCGATCTGCGATTTTTAGCGGTACTGTGATATTTCAGCGGACATGTCGGACCATTTTGACACTTTTTTGGGACCATTGGCATTTATACAGCGATCAGTGCTATAAAAATGCACTGATTACTGTGTAAATGCCATTGGCAGTGAAGGGGTTAACCTGCAGGGGGCGCTCTAAGGGTTAACTATGTTCCCTAGGTGTGTTCTAACTGTAGGGGGACTGCACTAGCTGGGGAAGGGAAGTGGTCACAGCCTTCACGTACAGGAAGGCTGTGATCACAGCCCTTCCCCCCCACACAGAACGGAGGTCCGTGTTTACATACACGGACCTCCGTTCCTTCACTCCTGGGGGGGGGGCATCGCGGGTGGCCGGCGGCAATCGAAGCTGCCGCACCTGCTCCCTGGCCCTCCCCGAACACAGTGAGCACACGGGCGCGCCTCCAGCGGCGCGCACGCTCACTAGGCTCTGTCTTGTGGCTGCCGTCGTATGACGGCGATTCGCGTTACAGAGCCACTCTGTCGCCGTCAATTGCCGATCAGCCGTCGGCAAGCGGTTAAAGTCCCACTATGCTCCCTTGCCCCCCTGTTCCCCATTTGTATTCATTTAGAAATACAATTAGCATGTTGATGGGGAAGGGGGGGGCGAGGTCCAGGGAAGGCAAAATAGCGTCAGATTAAAGTGATGGGCTGGCCTTAAGTCTAGGCTCACACCTATGCGTCTGCACTTTCTACGTTTTTTTTACTACATTTTTTTCCCGCGATTTGCGTTTTTTAGGGGGGGGGGGTTTCTTGCTAGGCAGATTTAAAAAAGCAAAATGCCAATCGTAGCAAAATCACGGTAAAACATTTGTATTTCTGGTGCAGCTCCATTGAAATCTATGGCATGCAAAACGCAAACTACAGTGAGAAAAAAGGCCCTGACCCTTTCCAAAATAATGCAACGCCGCAAAACACACCGATGTGAACTACATCCATAAGAAACCATGTTAAATGGACTGTAGTGCGTTACTGCAAACTGCAAAATGCTGTAAAAAAAAACGAATAGGTGTGAACCTAGGGTAAATTTATCCTGAGGGTTACAAGGCACTTTTCATCTATCCTGCAGCGCCACTCCCCCCCCATGCATGCGTCCAGCCCCGTAATCTACATGCGGGGCACTTTTGGAAGCACGGAATTAGAGCCTGAGGCTCTAATTGGCTTAAAAAAAGGGTGGGCTCCGGGCGCAGAGCCCACCCAGCTGTGTGACGATAGCGAATTAATATTTGATAATGTCTTCCAGCTTTTCCTCCTGGCCAAGCCCAGCCAATCAGCAGGTCCTGAGACCCAATTGGCCAGGAGTCCTAAGACCCCATTGGCCGGAATCTAGGACTCCTGATTGGCCGGGAGAGAGACACAGGGATGAAGGTACGAGCTAGCGAATCGGCGCTCGAGGGGGTGAGTAGCACCAATCGATCGAGCGATGATGGATGGCTGACTGGATGGGGGTCTGGGTGGCTGGATGGGGTATGGGGGGCTGGTTGCCCCCCCCGCAGGAAACTTGAGCAGTAGCCACCAATGTTTATCCTGGATCTGTTCTTGTACCAAAACATAAGGGCCACATTTAAAATTTAAAGTGTCAGCGCACAAATAATAATCAAATACAGGGAAAAAAAAAAAAAGGAAAATGTTACCTCGGTCTGCTGGAGGTGTGAGGGTGATGAAGCTTCTGCATTTTTCACCTGAAAAACAAAAAGAAATAAGAAATGCTCCGCTTTAAAAGTCACCATCATAGTTACTTTTTGCTAAAATACAAATCTAAAAAAAAAAAATAGAAAAACAAATTTATTCATCGGTTTTGGCCGATTTATATTCTTCCTCATATTTTTGGTAGAAAAAAAAAATTGCAATCAGCGTTTATTAATTGGTTTGTGTAAAAGTTGCCGCATTTACAAACCATGAGAATTCATTTCTGGGGTCTTTACAATTTTTTTTTTAGTAATGGCGGCGATCTGCAATTTTTATTGGGACTGTGATATTGCGGCAGACATTTCGGACATTTTTGACACTTTTTTGGGACCAATGACATTTATACAGCAATCAGAAATGTAAATATCCACTGATTACTGTGTAAATGTCATTGGCAGTGAAGGGGTTTACCTGGGGGGGGGGGGCGCTCTAGGGGTTAACTGTGTTCCCTAGGAGTGTTCTAACTGTGAGGGGGCTGGGCTAACAGGGGCATAAGAGATCTAACTGACCCCAGTGACAGGGATCAGTAGATCTCTTACATGCTACCTGACAGAGCGGGGAACCGCCGTGTTTACATCAGAGGTTCCCCGTTTTTGTCCTCTGCTGGGCAATCCCGGCTCGTCGGCAGAGATCGAGTCCACCCGAGCCACAGCCTCCTGCAGAGTGTGGCGGGCACAAGAGCGCGCCGCCGGTGGCATGCTCCCGCCCGCTACAGTGCATGCGCGAGCCGCCATTTATAAATGGCGATTCGCGGGACAGCGCCACATTGCAGCAGTAAATGTACACGAGCCGGTCAGGAACCGGTTAATGAGAGCTTTCCAGATTTGTAACCACCGCACAGAGCTTTCATTAGAAATTATTTCTCATGGTATATTGGGTCAGCCTGTCACAGAGAGTTCTTATATATTGTTAAGAATATTGGTAATAAATCAAATGTATTGATTATGTTATTGCACCTTCAGAGCCGGTTCACACTACAGCGACTTGGGAGGCGACTTGTGTCGCCCCAAGTCGCTTGACAGAAGAAATCCCATTGAAGTGAATGGGAGCCGTCTAATGTATGCTACTGAAGTCGCTCCGACTTCAAAAAAGGTTCCTGTACTACTTCTAGGCAACTTCTCTCCGACTTGTGCCCATAGAATTCAATGGAAGTCGCCTCCAAGTCGGATCCCCCATCTATATTGAAGCGACTTTACAAGAAGAATAAAAGGAAAACCCAGGCAACCCCCTCCCTCCCTTCTCTGATTGGCTCAGGCAAAGTCGTGCAGCGCTTTACGCCCAAAGTCGCGCTGAAGTCGGATCGCCCCTGTGTGAACCGAGTCTCGGGAAACTGACTTCTGTTTATATTTTCTTTTTTTTTAAAGTTTGTTATTGTTTGTGTTTTGTTTTCTTTTTATGTTATTGTTTTTCTTGTTTTTTTTTTTGTTTTTTTTTTGCACTTTTTGTAGCTGCTGACTTTTAATAGACTTAGAAAACGGTGGAACACTGCTTTAATATGATCTGTGTAGAGACACAGCACACAGAAGGATCAGATTATACTGCTCTCTGGTGTGCTTCTATGGGGATAGAGAGAAACAGCCTATGGCAGAAACAGTGGCATCAGCCCAGGGCTGGCCCAAGACATTGTGCCACCTGGGTCCAAGAATCAAATGCTGAGCCCCCCCCCAAAAAAAAAAATAATGCCCACCAAAAGGCCCCCACATCCATTATTTAATCACATAATTAAAACGAAAATTGAATTTATCAGGAAGTCAGATTTACATGCAACATAGGGTTGCCACCTGTACGGGATTCACCCGGACAGTACGGGTTTAGAGTGATGTGCCCGGGTCTCCTTCCTCCTCTCTCCCGGACACATGATTCAGCCTGCACTCTGCCTCTGAGTTCTATCTGCTTAGCTGGTGGCCAGGAAGGAACATGAATGGTTAATAGAATCACTCAGGCAGACGTTTTTATCTTTATTCAGCCATTCTGCCAATCTTATCTGAGTCCCGACTTCCATTTCTATTGCGATCAGCTGGCAGGGACTATTTGATCATTTTCGGGCTCAGGCGGAGTGATCCTTGTGTTGTACTGCGGTTCCCGGCAATTACATTTCCCAGCTGATCGCTATAGATGTGGAAGTCGGGACTCAGATAAGATTGTCAGAAGGGCTGAATAAAGAGAAGGACTTGTGCCTGAGTGATTCTATTAACTCCTCGTGTTCCTTCCTGACCACCAGCTGAGCAGATAAAGCCACAGCCCAGCCTGGATCTCCACAGCAGGTAAGCGCTTGAGTCCTGGGGATTAAATAGTCCTTTCCCTTCCCCTGGCCCCCAGCTGAGCAGAAGTTTTGAAGGTTTTTGTAATTGCTGCAGACAAGAGCTTTTAAGAGCCGATTCACACTGAGGCGACTCAAGTCGCCTGACAAGTCGTCCCCATGCAGTGCAATGGAACCGTTCTAATAGGAGCGACTCAGGTCGCTCCGACTTAGAAAAAGGTTCCTGCACTATTTTTGGGGCGACCTCAGCGCGACTTGCATTGACTTCTATGGTAAGAAGTCTCCTTGCAAGCCGGGCTGAGGTAGCCTCGAGCGGGGCGACTTTCTTTGCCCTGCAAGTCGCGCCGCTCCAGTGTGAACTGCCGGCTCTTACTCAGCCTAGGATCACACTGTAGCGATGTGGGAAGCGGTGCGATTCCAGCGCTGGTTCCTGAATGGCACCTCTCCCACAGGCAGTCCACACTGCTCTCTGTGAACCGCTGCGGTGTCATTACAAAGTTAATGACACAGTTCACAGATCGCAGTGCAAACTGTGAATTTGTACAGGAATCGGATGGTGAGAACACCCCCTGACGGACACCCTCTCCACGGTAAGTCCTTGGTCGCGACCTTAGCGTGGCGAAGGGTGTAGCGATGTCACACTAGGATCCGACTCATTCTCGGCCGTCAAGTGTGACCTCGCCGCGCTGAACGTCCCGTTTCTTTCAGCGGGGCGAGCTCCGATGGAGTCGGGCCGAACGTTCCTCTGAAGAATGGTATCTTCAGTTACGTTCAGCGCGACTCCAGCGGGGTTTTTATCACGTCCTTGGAAAAAGATTCAGCCTCGCTGGACTCAGCGAGGATAATCTTGCCAAGGTAACGTGACGTACCCCT
>BLSH010069051.1:2805292-2818099 GCA_018402905.1 Glandirana rugosa | reverse complement strand
GTTGAGGGGCATGCTGGCCAACCATATACCGGTGAAGGTTCTGTTGGCTACCTGAGGAAGGTGTTTCCCTTGTGTGTATAGCTGGCGCACCTCGACCACGTCCTCTCCTTCCAACAGGAGGTTCACCAACACCACCCACACCAGCAACACCAGCATCAGCATTAGCACCATGACCACGTCCCTTATTTGCTCTCCTCATTGGGCCTGCAAATGTATTATGTAGCCCTATGTAAGTGTTGGAGGGCAAAATGTTTTTTTTCCATAATGCAAGAAATAGGAAATCTAATCATATCTTGTCTGCGCACTACTGGAAGGAGCCTGGAATGCCATTCAACAAGTTTTATGGAGATGACCAGTGCATATCAACCCTCATCTTGGAGTCCTGCCCTCGAGCAGGGGAGTAACAACAGAGATGTAGGCTACATGGTATAATAAAGTTTGGGGCCTGAATGACTGTACATAAAAACGTCAATAGTCAACTGCTAAAGTGATTGATTGCCTGACTTACAGATCTTCAAAGGGACACCTGGCCTGGGAAGATGGGAGAATCAGATATAAGATATACATGGACATATACTGCCTCTAGTGGTTGCTACCGCATACAACACAGCATGCGTCCTAGGGGATGGATTGAAGAAAGGAAATCGGTCACCATTGGACAGAATGCACAAATAGGCTGGCATTGGGCGGGTGTGTGTGGATGATGTGTGAGTGGGTTTAAAAGGCAGAGGAACCCCCTGTTCACTCTCTTCCATCGGAGCCCAGTCAGAACATCACATTGAGGACAGCCTAAGTATCACTTTATGTTATTTATGTTATAGGCTTTATGATACTTACTTAGCGTTTTTATGTTAGCATTTCTATTTTCTGTTTATTAAATGAAATCTTTGCTTTATTGAATTAGAGTGATTGATTATTTATATATATATATATATAGATATAAGCTAACCTTATTATCGCATCATTATCATTACTGGTATCAGAGGTTTGGTAGTTTAACAAAGTAGAGGAATTAGGCAATTAATATATAGTTACAAATAAACTTGGGGAAATCATAAACACCCCAACTTTTATTTCACTAGGGTAGTATATAGGCATGTTAGGGTAGTATATGGACAGGTTGGATAGTATATAGACAGGCTAGGGTAGTATAGGGATAGGCTAGGGTAGTATATAGACAGGCTAGGGTAGTATAGGGACAGGCTAGGGTAGTATAGGGACAGGCTAGGGTAGTATAGGGACAGGCTAGGGTAGTATAGGGACAGGCTAGGGTAGTATATGGACAGGCTAGGGTAGTATATGGACAAGCTAGGGCAGTATATGGACAGGCCAAGGCAGTATAGGGGCAGGCTAGGGTAGTATAGGGGCAGGCGGAGTGGACCAGGGGGCAATTGCCATCATGACACACAGAACTGCTGGAAAAAAAATCCTGGTCGTCAATTTGCTGGGTAAATAGAAGAGAAGAGAGGTAACCATGGTTCAATTTGCTGCCCCTATCAAAGTGCTGCCTGGGTCCAATGGACCCACTGGGACCCATGATAGGGCCAGCCCTGCATCAGCCAATGCAAGGAACTTTAACAAGCTGCAGAAAGGGCTGCAAGGCATTCTGGAATATGAAGTCCCAGTACCAGGCGGCCCCATAGTCTTGTATGAAATATAGAACTACAATCCCATGCATGCTCTGGGAGAGAGGAGGAGAGAAACTCCATCTTGATAGTCTGGGGAGAGTTCAGTGAAAGCGTGGGAGAGGAAGAGAAAAGACCCAAGAGAAGGGTGCTGCCTCTTGGGTCTCTTCACCGTGTGATCTTAGGCCTCTGGGAGCAGTCGGGACAGAGAGAGAGAGAGAGAGAGAGAGAGAGAGAGGATCCCAGGATCCAGGCGCACCTACACCAACAGAGAAGCGTTCCAGTGTGCGGTGACCAGTCTCCACCAGGGAAGTGTGCCTGTCCCATGAAGTTTGTTTGGGCCTTGATCGATCGCAGGACTGGGTGAGAGGGCTGGGCCCATTTGCAGGAAACAAGGACACTGCACAGACGGAGTTATATTGAACCCTGTATACAGACATCATTGCTGGTAGTCATCTTTCAGATACTTGTAGTACCTCAAGATACAAGACCCTTTAGTTAGAAAGACACAGTATGCAGAGGTCATTGTCCTGCTGAGGAAAATCTTGCATTCTTCAATTAATAATCCGTGCCAGTTATGTTATTTGGGCCTGCTATCCAGGAATTTAAGTGCACCAATGAGAGTGGCTAGCTGAAGATGCCAAGACGTATTTAAATTCAAAGGGACTGAAGTTACTATTGCCATATGGCCTCACACTCATATATCCAGTTCAGGGCCTTCTTAATGCATGAGCACCCCTGGGCACTGTCCAGGGGCCCCAGGTGCATGGGGGCCCCATGATAATCTTGCAACATTGTACTTGCCAACTGTCCCGGATTTTCCGGGATAGTCACAAATTTTACTAAGGTGTCCTGGGATGGCTATGTCTTGGGTAGCATCCTAGAACCTGTATTGTGCCCCTCCTGATCCCAGTAGTGTGCCCTCCTGATCCCCTCCCCCCCACCCACCTATACTGTGCCCCTCCTGTTCCCAGTAGTGTGCCCTCCTGATCTGATTGATTTATGGCATGTATTATTATTATTATGTTTAAAATCGATTTTTATTGAAAGCACTAATATATTTAATTCTATCAACTATTTATGCTTTAATTCTTGAGAGTAGGTGCGTAAATTGGGGGGGGGGGGGGGCTGGTAGGGGCCCTGGTGCATTACTTTGCCCAGGGGCCCATGATGCTGTTAAGATGGCCTTGATCCAGGGCTCTGTATATGCAGTGGGTGTGTGGGACAGCTTATCTGGGAAGTTAAGCTATCGACTGTTGATTTGAATACGGTGTTTGTTATTGGGCCTGTGGTGCCAGGAGACAGAAGAGAGGGATCTGACATAGAGAGGGTCAGTCTTCTGCTCTCCTCCTGCCTGGACTCATAGAGCCAGACTTGAGTAAAGGTAACCAATCTGCTACAGATTGCCAATTTTGTGACTTTATTGTTATTAAAGGGTTTGCTCTTGGGGTTATTCTGAGGTTCTGAATCCCCTGAAAGCAGCCTGAATGTACTATTGAGCTATATTGCTCATGACTCGGGTAGACCCGTTGGACCCAACTGTGACCTTGTTTTTAGCAAACTGCCATGCCACCTCTACTCCTGCCCAATCTTACCCCTTAACCCCTTGTAGACCACTACTGTTTGGAGTAAAAAAATGGCCATAGCAGCCTGTTTATTCAAGAAATAACTTAACATGAAAATTAAACTTCAAACATTCTTTAACAGAGATATCAGCTTCACTTATACGTCCTTGAGAATGTTGGTCTGTGACGGCACCCCCTCAAAATTATATTATGTTCCAAAACCCGCACTGTATAACTAATACCATACCAGGCCTCCAGCCGTAGAACACCGACTCGGAGACGAACCTTACTTGCAGTGCAACCATTCCAATATTCCGGCTAAACCTCCGTTAGCTGGAATACACCATAGTGACACATACCTCCGATGTGTCCCAAAACCCTTCCTTCTCCTGAATTTTATCCCACCGTCAAAGACCAACACCCACCAACCCACTGCCATGACGTCCCCCTTACCTAGCCTGTAAGCAACTCCTGCAAACACCAACATGGGAGGGAGGGTGGGAAGCTACTTAGTCCGCGTTCTTCATCCACTGGGCCCCCTCTCAGCTACTCCCACCCTATTTATCACCCCCCAGGAATACTCACCATTCCCAAGGGCCCCCCCTAATGACCAATCCTTGACCTTGAGACTTAAGTTGTCTCCCCTGGCCACCAAGTCATGCTGCCCCTGCACTAATCCTTTCTGTCTTCCGTTCCGGGGCTCCCTTAACTTCAGTTAATGTTCTTCTATTGTATTATTTGAACATATTGCCAATGGTTATTCCACAGAAATACTACAGTAAAGATAATTTCTGTGTTTTATATTAACGTGGGTGTTTCTCATTGAGCCTTGCACTCACACTATTGCCAGGTGTGCCAGGGGGGGGGGCTGAGGCCGTTATTGGCGTTGAGAGGTGGAGTGACGGACTGAACTTACTTAAGAGGCTCCTGCGGGGGTAGCGCTACACAAAAACTTTAAAAATAAAATTTGAGGAAAGAAAAAAAGAAATCATTTCCTTGCACAGCTGTCTCGATATTTCATGCGGTGACAATCAGTGCGGGACGTGACTGGGGTGACCTCTGACCTCTGGCCATAATTGACCACTAGGGACCTATTATATGACCCCTCCCCCTCTCTCCTGTCACTCCGGAGAAATGATGGATAATTACCAGCAGGAGGGATGACAAATCCAGCGGCTAATCTGAGATTTATGAGCCACTCACAGCGTCCTGCGCTCCTAGCTTCCTCCTTGGCTAGAAGACCTCTTTAACCAATTCTCTACCGGAGCAATTCTTTAATCTTTCATATATGTGTTTAAATCTGCCTTTTTTGCTAGAAAAATACTTATAACCTCAAACCTTAGGAATGTTCTGCGAGCGCAGGCCCTGGAGAATAAAATGGTGGCAGTTCAATTTTATTTATGTTGCACAATATTGACACTCAGAACAGTTTATTAAAAAGTACACAAAACTCTGGAGCCCCCCCCCAGCCTGAAAAAAATAAATGTTCTTATCAATGGGAGACCTGAACCTGGGACGATACACAACAACTGCCTTGGTAAAAATAACTTCTCATCAGAAGTCCCCCTTCACATCAAAGGTCCCCATCACGTCAGAGTCCCCCCTTCACATCAGAGTCCCCCCTATGCATCAGAGACTACTTCCCCATCAATACAGAGTCCCCCCTATACATCAGAGATCCCCATCACATCAATGTATGTGCATGATAGAGTCCCCATCACTGCAGAGCCCCTCCCATCAGAGTCAGAGGCCCACCATCACATCAGAGTTCCCCCTATACATGAAAGCCCCCCATCAACACAGAGTCCCCCCCATCACAGAGCCAGAGTCCTCCTACAAGTGAGAGCCTACCATCACACCCCTAATAGAGTCTCCCCTCATCCCACCAACCCACCCCTTATAGTGTCACCCCATCACATCAGAGTCCCCTCTTCACATCAAAGTCCCCCCCTTCACTTTAGAGTCCCCCATATGCATCAGAGACCCCCCCCCCATTAACGCAGAGTACCCCAATCACATCAGAGTATGTCCATGATAGAGTCCTCATCACACCAAGTTCTCCCATGATAGTGTCCCCCAATCACATCAGAGATCCCCATCACTGCAAAGCCCCCAACCACTCCCCATCAGAGGCCCTTCATCACGTCTGTGTTCCCCCTATACATGAGAGACCCCATCAACACAGAATCCCCCTTAAAAATGAGAGCCTACCATCAGAGCACACCCATGATAAGTCCCCCCATATAGGTCTGGTTTAACCCTGTAAAGACCACATCATTGCTGTTGCAGCATGGCCCCAATCACTTGAATGAGTTGTGTTTAGCAATGATATTGTTTTTGTTGCACACGCAGCAGGTGTATAACCATGCCAGGCTGCCTTTGCAGCTTAAGGGGGGGGGCAGTAAAAATGCAGCCCAATGGCCTATAGTTTACCATTCCCAACTGCAAGTGTAAAGGAGCCTTTATACAACGAATGTCTCCCCTGCACCCCATTCCGACAGGTCAAGCCCTGGACTGTACTTGATCAGTTTTTTACCTGGCATTTCAGCTGGAAATACTCAGAGCCCCTTGAATATCATGACATTTATAAACCTACCCTGGTAGACATGGGGCTAAATCTATGATCTAATTCACGATCAAAAACAGATATACATATATTTTCATAGCTTGTCATGTGATCCCTCCACCCCTGCGGAGCCATCCTGCAGTTATGCAAACCCCACCCACTGCCCGCCCCCTCCCTGCTCTCTAGCATACTAGTGACTAGTGTTGGGCAAATGGTTCTGCCCGAGCAGGAGTTCGGGCCGAATATTGCCCATTCGCGAGTTTGGCGAACACCCGAATTGCCGGGGCGTTCGACTAATGGTTCGGCATGCTGAGCACCCCACAATGCACTGCGCACCGCACAGTGCAATGGAAGCTCTGATTGGCTGAAGCAAGGAAGTATTTACCCAATCAGGGCACAGAACATTGTCATAGCCATGATTGGAGAAAGTAATGATGACTGTGCCCAATCATTGGTTCATTGCTTATAGTCCTACCCCACACTATAAAAGGTTCCTTCCCAGAGCAGCCATTTGCAGTGTGATATTGGCGTGGAGAGAGATAGAACAGAGCTCTGTTCAGTACTGTCAGTGTAGTGTGAATATAGTGATAGAGCAGTGCAAGTGTAGTCCGTTTATTTTTACTGTTGTGTCAATCTAGTGTATCGGGGCAGGTTACCTGCAGTATATTTAAGTGCATCAGAGCACTTTTACTGCAGTATATTGAAGTGCATCAGAGTACTTTTATGGCAGTACATTGAAGTGCATTAGTGCACTTTTACTGCAGTATATTGAAGTGCATTAGTGCACTTTTACTGCAGTATATTGAAGTGCATTAGTGCACTTTTACTGCAGTATATTGAAGTGCATCAGTGCACCTTTACTGCAGTATATTTAATTGTATCAGAGTACCTTTACGGCAGTATATTGAAGTGCGTTAGTGCACTTTTACTGCAGTATGCTGAAGTGCTTTAGTGCACTTTTACTGCAATATATTGAAGTGCATTCCTGCACTATTACTGCGGTGTATTGAAGTGCATTGGTGCACTTTTACTGCAGTATATTGAAGTGTGTTAGTGCACATTTACTGCAGTATATTGAAGTGCATTAGTGCACTTTTACTGCAGTATATTGAAGTGCACTGGTGCACTTTTACTGCAGTATATTGAATTGTGTTAGTGCACTTTTACTGCTGTATATTGAATTGTGTTAGTGCACTTTTACTGCTGTATATTGAAGTGCATTAGTGCAATTTTACTGCAGTATTTTGAATTGTGTTAGTGCACTTTTTCTGCAGTATATTGAAGTGCATCAGTGCAGTTTTCCTGCAGTATATTGAAGTGTGTCAGTGCAGTTTTCCTGCAGTATATTGAAGCGCATCAGTGCAGTTTTCCTGCAGTATATTGAAGTGTGTCAGTGCAGTTTTACTGCAGTATATAGAAGTGTGCCAGTGGAGTTTTACTGCAGTATATAGAAGTGCGTCAGTGCAGTGTTACTGCAGTATATTGTAAAGTGTCAGTGGAGCGTGTCTGTGTAGTGAGTACTCAAGTTAAGTGCACCAAAAACAACTTTCCATTGATTAAAGTGCAGCGAAGTAAACATTTCCCTGTCTCTTTTACATTTTGGTAATACGCCTCCCACCATCATGTCTGGGAGGCCAACATGGAGAGGCAGACATTCCCATGGCACTCTGAGAGGGCCAGCAGAGTGTCCACAGGCAAAGGTGGATGTGGTCAGTCCTCAGGCAGGGCATCATTTCCTCTGTTTAGTGATGTTGCCCGTGGTATCCAGTCACAGCATGCAGAGGAGGTGGTGGACTGGCTTACTAAACCGTCCTCATCCTCCGTCACCCAAGCAGAGACTAGTATGCAGCCCACTGCAGCTGCCAGAGCAGCTTCTTCTGCCTCCTTGTCCACAGCTATACCTGCCATAGCCCCAGCATCAGCCATGGAGGAGTCAGACGAGTTATCTGAACACAGCGTCAGCCACTTGCTTCTTTGATGATGCACAAGCAGTATTTAATTCTGATGCTGCTTTACAGGCAGACTAAGGGGACCCCCTAGGCAATATTATTTCAATAAATTTTTCATTTTTTTGTTTCATTTTAAGCATCAATAAAGCACTGCTCCTTTAACCACTTAAGGACCGGAAGGATTTCCCACTGTAGGACCAGAGCACTTTTTGCGATTTGGCACTGCGTCGCTTTAACTGACAATTGTGCGGTCGTCCGATGTTGTACCCAAACGAAATTGGGGCCCTTTTTTCCCCCACAAATAGAGCTTTCTTTTGGTGGTATTTAATCCCCTCTGCGTCATTTCTGATCACCGCTATAAACAAAGAAAGAGCGACAATTTTGAAAAAAAAAACAATATTTTTTACTTTTTGCTATAATACAAATCCAAAAAAAACATATAAAACAAAATGTATTCATCAGTTTTGGCTGATGGGTATTTATTGATTGGTTTGCGCAAAAGTTTCCGCGTTTACAAACCATGAAAATTCATTTACGGCGTCTTTACTATTTTTTTTTTTTTTTACTAGTAATGGCGGCAAATCTGCGATTTTTATCGGGACTGTGGTATTGCGGCGGACATGTCAGACATTTTTGACACTTTTTTGGGACCAATGACATTTATACAGCAATCAGAAATTTAAACATCCACTGATTACTGTGTAAATGTCATTGGCAGTGAAGGGGTTAACCTGCAAGGGGAGATCAAGGGGTTAAGTGTGTTCCTTAGGCGTGTTCTAACTGTGAAGGGGCTGGGCTGTCAGGGGCATAAGAGATCTAACTGATCTCAGTGACAGGGATCAGTAGATATGTTACATGCCGCCTGACAGAGTGGGGAACAGCCGTATTTACATCGACGGTTCCCCATTTTTCTTCTGTGCCAGGCAATCGCGGGTAGCCGGCGGACATCGAGTCCGCCCGACCCACAACCATGCTGCTGGAGAGTGCAGCGGGCACAAGAGCGCGCCGCCGTCAGCGCGCTTCTGCCCGCTAGCTGCACACGAGCGAGCCGCCGTTTATAGACGGCGATTCACGGGATCGTGCCACTCTGCAGCAGTAAATGTATGCAAGCCGGTCCGGAACTGCTTAAAAATTATGTTTTTTCATTGATACATGTCCCCCAGGGCAGTACCCGGACCCTCATTCCCTTTGAATGCCCAATAACTTGCATCTAAGCCCTCAATATGGGCACTTTTGATTTTTCCAGTTTGAGTCCCATAGACTTCAATGGGGTTTGTTATTTGGCCTCCAACTTATGCGATGTTCGAGAGTTCTGGCGCAAACTGATTTCTACTAGTGACCATGGCCACGCTGATGACACCCACATGGAGCGCTCTGTTGCCACCAACATATCTCCCCTTTATCGCAGAGCACTGGAAGCCTGATTTCAACTTTCAGCTGGTTTGTGGCCTCCGAGTATAAAGGCAGATTTCAGGTATGGATGGTGAGATTTCATGACCTATGAAGGAAACTATAAATAAGTTTAAGGCTGTTTTAAGTACTGAGGAGGTGAAGCTGCTGGATGGTGAAGATACGGAAGACGTTGGCTATGGCAGGGCCAGTATTTCCCTCATTACAGGTTTGTTCAGCGGAACATTGTGTTATTGGCGGAGATTCCAGCAGGACGGGAACAGGATTCATCCGGCTGCCAGATACATGCCGTACCAACTGTAGACGGAAGATTTGGACGCCGCTAACGCCAACTGTCATTATGACCGCCTAATGGCTGTGAGTCCATATGGTGGAGACCCGTCATTGGGCACCTCATCCAGGTCTGAAGTGCCATGCATATGGCGGGAGTACTGTGAGTCCCTCTAAATGTCCAGAAGTACCAGCTTAAAGAGAACCTGCACTGAGAGCAATGTGCCATGGCAGTCCTCCTTCCCCGTACTCGGGGATCAGTGCTTCACGAGTCGCTCTGGGCACACCCTAATCACCCCGTGTGGCACAGATTCCCCCTTTTTAGACCCCTGATATTCCACCAAAGCTCCCTAACAGGGCTCCTAAAAAATTGTAAAAAAAAAAAAAATTAAATATAATTGTACAAAATAAAATCATAAAAATAAAAACTACTGACACCATCAACTGCCCTATTGACACCAATCTTTGCTCTACTGAGACCGTCCACTGCCCTACTGACACCATCCACTGCCCTGCTGACACCATCCACTGCTCTACTGACACCATCCACTGCTCTGCTGACAGCGTCCAATACACTATCCACTGCCCTACTGACACCGTCTACTGCCCTACTGACACCGTCTATTGCCCCACTGACACTGTCCACTGCCCTACTGACACTGTCCACTGCCCTACTGACACCGTCCACTGCCCTACTGACACCGTCTACTGCCCTACTGACACTGTCCACTACTCTACTGATACTGTCCACTGCTCTGCTGACAGCGTCCAATACACCATCCACTGCCCTACTGACACCATCTACTGCCCTATTGACACTGTCCACTGTTCTACTGACACCATCCACTGCCCCATTGACACCGTCCACTGCTCTACTGACACCATCTACTGCCCTACTGACACCGTCCACTGCCCTACTGACACCGTCCACTGCCCTACTGACACCGTCCACTGCCCTACTGACACCGTCCACTGCCCTACTGACACCGTCCACTGCCCTATTGACACCGTCCACTGCCCTACTGACACCATCCACTGCTCTACTGATACCATCCACTGCCCTATTGACACCGTCCACTGCCCTACTCACACCGTCTACTGCCCTACTGACACCGTCCACTGCCCTACTGACACCGTCCACTGCCCTATTGACACCGTCCACTGCCCTACTGACACCGTCAGTATAAATACACATGCACACACACATACAGTATCTCACAAAAGTGAGTACACCCCTCACATTTACAAAGTAGTGAGTGTACAGCTTGTATAACAGTGTAAAATTGCTGTCCCCTCTAAATAACTCAACACACAGCCATTAATGTTCAAATTGGGTCCAATTAGCCATCCTGGTGTCATGTGAATCATTAGTGTTACAAGGTCTCAGGTGTGAATGATGAGCAGGTGTGTTAAATTTGGCATTATCGCTCTCACTCTCTCGTACTGGTCACCGGAAGTTCAACATGACACCTCATGACAAAGAACTCTATGGGGATGTGAAAAAAAAGAATTGTTGCTCCACATAAAGATGGCCTAGAGCCCTAGACTATATGAAGATTGCCAAGACCCTGAAAATGAGCTGCAGCACGGTGGGCCAAGACCATACAGCGGTTTAACAGGACAGGTTGCACTCAGAACAGGCCTCGCCATTGTCGACCAAAGAAGTTGAGTGCAGTGCTCAGCGTCATATCCAGAGGTTGTCTTTGGGAAATAGACATATGAGTGCTGCCAGCATTGCTGCAGAGGTTGAAGGGGTGGGGGGTCAGCTTGTCAGTGCTCAGACCATACGCTGCACACTGCATCAAAATGGTCTGCATTCGTCTCAGAAGGAAGCCTCTTCTAAAGATGCACAAGAAAGTCCGCAGTTTGCTGAAATTTTCAGACCAAGGACATTGGAATGCCGGCACTGGGGAGCTACAGTTCACTGAGGGAACCTTGAATGCCAACATGTACTGTGACATACTGAAGCAGAGCATGATCCCCTCCATTCGGAGACTGGGCTGCAGGGCAGCATTCCAACATAACGACCCCAAACACAATTCCAAGACAGCCACTGCCTTGCTACAGAAGTTGAGGGTAAAGGTGATGGACTGGCCAAGCTTGTCTCCAGAACTAAATCCTATTGAGCATCTGTGGGGCATGTGTATTCAATACCGCATGTGGCCAAATTTAAGGGGGGGGGGCTGGTGAGCCTCTAAAACGTCGCGATCACTCGGCAAAGCTCAGAAAGTGTTTACACTTTCGCTATTTCCGAGGAATGCCGAGATTTTCCAGAATTTCCGGCCGCCTCCGAAAACCTGGCCACATGCAGTATTGCATGCAAAAAGGCAAATTTTTACTCGTTATGCGAGACACCACTCGCAAACTGAGTCAGAATTAAAAAAAAAAAAAACCAGCTTGTATTGCGAAACACTCTTTAACCGCGTTACTCCCAATCCGAGGTTCCACTGTAATAAAACATTTACAAAAATGTGAGGGGTGTACTCACTTTTGTGAGATATTGTATGAGCTTTGGGGTGCACACCTTAATGCAATCGCTCATTGTGGTCAGAGCCCCCATTCTGTTCCAGAACCAGAAAATACTGAATTCAGGGATCAACATGACAGCCAAGGAACTAGCATTTTTTTAGAAGCAGAGGATGATTTTATATTTTCTATGCAACCCCCCGCCACACACACACACATACACTGTTGAAATTAACCGGTTCCCGAGTCGGGGAGCCCTGCGCGAATCGCCGTAAATAAGCGGCGATCTGCAATCAGCCACCAGGGGGGCACGCGCGCGCACCCGCCGCACTCCTGGGGAGTGTGCCCACGGCTCGGGCGGACCCGATGTCCGCCGGCGAGCCGCGATGACCGGCTACAGGGAAAGAACGGGGAACCGCCGATGTAAACACGGCGGTTCCCCGCCCTGTCAGTGGGGTATGAGAGATCTACTGATCCCTGTCACTGCGATCAGTTAGATCTCTCATGCCCATGTTAGGCCAACCCCCCCACAGTAATAACACACCCAGGGAACACAGTTAACCCCTAGCTCTCCCCCTGCAGGTTAGCCCCTTCACTGCCAATGACATTTATACAGTAATCAGTGGACATTTAAATTTCTGATCGCTGAATAAATGTCATTGGTCCCAAAAAAGTGTAAAAAATGTCCGACATGTCCCCCCCAATATCGCAGTACCGCTAAAAATCGCAGATCGCCACCATTACTAGTAAAAAATAAAAAAATAAATAAGAACCCCAGAAATGAATTCTCACCATCCGTAAACGCGGCCACTTTTGCGCAAACCAATCAATAAATGCCGATTGCAATTTTTTTTATCGCAAATATGAGGAATTATATAAATCTGCCAAAAACGGTGAAAAAAAATGTTTTTTTATATTTTTTTTTGGATTTGAATTTTAGCAAAAAGTAAGAAATT
>BLSH010069051.1:2790110-2805282 GCA_018402905.1 Glandirana rugosa | reverse complement strand
AATAAATGTCATTGGTCCCAAAAAAGTGTAAAAAATGTCCGACATGTCCCCCCCAATATCGCAGTACCGCTAAAAATCGCAGATCGCCACCATTACTAGTAAAAAATAAAAAAATAAATAAGAACCCCAGAAATGAATTCTCACCATCCGTAAACGCGGCCACTTTTGCGCAAACCAATCAATAAATGCCGATTGCAATTTTTTTTATCGCAAATATGAGGAATTATATAAATCGGCCAAAAACTGTGAAAAAAAATGTTTTTTTATATTTTTTTTTTGGATTTGAATTTTAGCAAAAAGAAAGAAATGTGGGTTTTTTTTTGCAAAATGGTCGCTCTTCTTTTGTTTATAGCGGCGATAAGAAATGACGCAGAGGCGATCAAATACCACCAAAAGAAAGCTCTATTTGTGGGGAAAAAAAGGACGCAAATTTTGTTTGAGTGCAACGTTGCACGACCGCGCAATTGTCAGTTAAAGCGACGCAGTGCCGAATCGCAAAAAGTGCTCTGGTCCTAAAGCTGCAAAACCTTCCGGTTGGTAAGTGGTTAATATGGCCTGCTAAGGTTAAAAAAAAAAACACATGGCTTTTTCTTAGTGATTACATGGCTTTGGTTATATACAAATGGGTTAGCACTAGGGTTAATTTAATAAGGGGCCGTTTGTTTTATGTGGACTACAGAACACCTCCCACAATATGGACAACATGAAACAAAGGAGATTAGCCAGGTCTGAGCTGTGCACTGTGCTGTAATTGTAACAATGTGTCATAGAGAAGTAAATGGAATCACTTCATTGTGACACAATGTAACTGAAATCAATTGTAAACACAACCCCAGTAATAAGGGTCCCCAGATGGATAGATTATTGATCAGAACGTTCATATATCTGAAAATTTTTCCTTGGGGCATTCGATGATTCCATCACGGACTCCACACATTTCTCTTCAAGGAGAAGTGCGGATAGAAAAAATAATGTTTGGTTGGAATTAAAAATTTCAACTTTTAACCTTTGATTTCAGGAGTGATATCCTATTTGTGTATCCATGTGATCTTATTAGCCCGCCCTCCTACTACTGTATTCAAGGGAACAATCGTTCATCGAAAAACAATCTATTTATGGCTATACGATAAAAATGTGGCCATATCACTTTAAACAATGAAGTAGTAAACCCCTTTTTTCTGAAGTGCCCAATATAAACGACACTGTACAAAAATAATCCGTGGGTCGCCAACCCACTGAGCCATCTTTGGATAGAGTGTACAGAGCTGATCAGAGCGGCTCTGTACCATACAACCCTTGTGATGACCAGTCACAGTGATCACAAATGTAAACAGCGTACTGTTTACATTGGAGAGCCCGCCCCTTCCTTATCCACTTGCCGACCAGGCCTTTTCTGGCACCTCTTGTTCACAAATTTAAATCTGTATTTTTTGCTAGAAAATTATTTAGAACCCCCAGACATTCTATATATTTTTTTTAGCAGATACCTTAGAGCATTAAATGGCGATTGTTGCAATATTTTATGTCACACAGTATTTGCTTGGTTTTTCAAATGCAATTTTTTGGGAAAAAAATACACTTTAATGAATGTTAAGGCAATAAAAACACAAAATAAATAACACATTGTTTTTTGGTAGAATATAAAAGATGATGTCACACCTAGTAAATAGATACCAAACGCGTTGCGCTTTAAAATTGCACACGCTTGTGGAAAGGCGACAAACTACGGTACTTAAAAATCTTCATAGCGACGCTTTAAAAAAAAAATAGGGGTTACCAGTTTAGAGTTACAGAGGAGTTCTTGTGCTAGAATTATTGCTCTCACTCTATCATTCGCAGTGATACCCGAAATGTGTGATGGGAACACTGTCTACATATGCGTGCGCTTCTGCGCACAAGCATGGAGGGATGGGGGTGCTTTCATTTTTTTTTTCTTATTTATTTATTTTTTGTTTTTACACTGTCCCTTTATTTTTCTTTTCTTTAATCACTTATATTCCTATTACAAGAAATGTAATAGAAATAAAAGGATGACAGGTCCCCTTTATGGAGAGATCTGTGGTCTATAAGACACCAAATCTCTCCTCTACTTTTTGAAAGCAAAGCACAAAAAAAAAACAACTTAATCTTTTGCTTTAGAAACATAAAATGTCTACTTTTGCCCTAGATGACGTCACTCCAGTCCTCCAAGACCATAGAGGCGATCAGAGATGATCCAGTCTCTGGTAACCTCTATGACTTGTCAGATCGGAGGAACACTGATGATCAGTGGGAGGGAGGGAGGAAGACCACTCCCGCCGCTTCTGAAAGCTGTCCAGTGGCTAATTAGTTACGCAGACCGCTTTCATGAGATAGCTTAAGCCACAACCGGCGGGTACACATTGGCGGGGATAGGCGGGCACATCGGGCAGGGGATCAGGCTGCGCCAGGCATCTGGAAGCGTCTCCTGTGTCCTATTCTCTTCTGAGATCACGGCGGCTTCCGTTGTGTCTCCTCCTCTCCTCCTAAGCGTCTAATAGGATTGCCTGCCCTTTCAGCCAATCGGGTGACGGGTATCAGACCCACTTCCCAACTGGCTGGGAGGAGGATCAGTGTTGCAACAGCGAATATTCATTTGTTGTTGCAAGACAACTGGGTGGGATCTGGAAGCAATGCTCTGCGCCCGAGCCCACCCTATTTTGAAGCCTATTAGAGCCTCTGGCTCTAATCAGGTGCTTCAAAAAACACAACCCTGCCATTGGAATTCATGATGCGCCCAGCATCCTGAAAGGGGCCGGGTGCATGGACAGGGAGGTCGGCGGCAGTTCGCCCACAATGCACGGGCCGCCACTGGTATACAAAAATTATATACATTTAGAGTAGAGTCTTAAAAAGGTGAACGCACAGTGAAGACTTTATTTCAACATTTCTACAAAGCACAAGCTGCTCTTACTCAGGACCTGTCCTGAGGAAGACCAGTGTCATGAAACCACAGTAACATTCATGTCTTGTCTGTTGCCTACCTTGCTGCATGTGTCCAGTTAGATGCCGTGCCTCCCTAACCTGTGTGCTTTAGTAAGCCCTCCTCAGTTGAGCTCCACCCCAGACCCTAATTAGGAACATTATATAACACCTTGCAGTGCAAGTCTGCAATGCGACAGATGTTGTGTGTGTTTTGCTTTTTGTGTGGTTGTTCCTGTTGTATGCTCTGTGTCTATTTCTGGTTATCGATCTTTGGCTTGTTCTGACTTTCCCTGCCTGCCTGATACCCTGATCTTTGGCTTGTTCTCTGTTTCTCCTGTCTGCTTGTGGCCCTGACCCTTTGCTAGGATGCTGACTATCCTTTGCTGTTCCTGCACTGCTGCTTCCCCTCTTCCACCTGTAGCCAGCCGAGCCTGAGCTAGGGGACCCCGGGGGGCTGCGACCTGGATCCAGTTGCAGCCAAATCCATCCTCACCACCAGAGGCTCTGGCAAATACTTACTAGCTCTTAGACTCGGGGCCCTGGGGAAACCAATACACTAGCTCCCTGTGTTCCAGTGTCCGTGCTCCAGGGGCCCCTCTTCCCGTACCAGCCGGAACTCATGAGCAGCAGTCAGCTATAGGTCCTCAACTTTAGCAGTGCGCTTCGCAGCCCTCTGTATGATTCGCACCCCAGCGGTGCGCACCTGTCACCTGACCCCAGGTGTCGTGACAACCAGCTTGTGCCTCGTCGAAACATTGAAATAAAATCTTCACTGTGCATTCACCTTTTAAGACCCGTGAGTGCTGCTCTCTCTTTTGGATTATATGTACTACAGTCTTCGCTGCGCACCTGGCCCATTTTTTTATCTCTGATATCTATGCAGTGGCAAACATTGGATATTATGTATATAAAGTATACATGTATATATTTTTTGTATTTATTTATTCATTTCAACCATCTCCTGCCCACAGTATTGTGAAATAACAGGTGCCAGGTCTCTCTCGTTCTGGGACAACCTTACCTCATATGACATCGTCCCACACTCGTCGCGCTTGCGCGCCCGCAGCCTCGGGACATGGCGTATCACCGATCTCGGAAAAGACCCGAAGATGAGGCTCTTTACTCATGTGTCCAATCACAGCTGTTTACATGTAAACAAGGAAACGCCGGTTATCGCATTCCTTATGCTGCCTTATTAGTGCCCATCACTGCCGCCTTATCAGTGCCCATTAGTGCAGCCTATTCAGTGCACATCAGTGAAGGAGAAAAATTACTTATTTAGAAAATTTTATTACAGAAAGGAAGAAATACTTTTTTTTATTCAAAATATTCAGCCTTTTTTAATGTTTTTTAAAAATATTACCAAAAGAAAGCTCTATTTGTGTGAAGAAAATGGTAAAAATGGGTCTAGTGTTGCATGTCCGCGCAATTGTCATTCAAAGTGTGACAAAATTGGCCTGGGCAGGAAGGGGGTGAAAGTGCCCGGTATTGAAGTGGTAAGGTGTTTTTTCATGTTTCATCTTTTTTATAGGAATAATAACATTAATAGAATATTCTCTCTCTCTCTCTCTCTCTCTCTCTCTCTCTCTCTCTCTCTCTATATATATATATATATACACACACACACACACACACACACACACACACATACATACATGTGGCATTATGAAAGGCGAGGTGATCGATGGACATTAGGTTTCACCTTGCATGCGTTCATTTTCAGTGAACTATGGCAAAATCCGGTCCGGGTGTTACCAGCCTCCTTAGCAGGGTTGGTTCTGTACTAGATTTTGTGGTACACTTGTGCCCACCAACAGGTGGTATAAATAAGCAGGAGTAGAGCAAAGATGTGCTCTGGACCTGGGCCATCAAACCCGAGAGAGCTGATGAACTGAAGTTTACTTTATGACTGAAACTAAAGGTTTGCATTGTCTTTGTTTAGTGGGTGACTGGGAGAAGCCCTTCACAGCTCAGTTAGGAAAACTGGAAATGTTTAGTAAGAGCCTGGATAGCAAGGATTTATTTTTGTTTTGTTTGTTTGATTTTCATGCAACCTTTTAAGATAAAACTAGCTATAAGTCAGCTTTTAAGAAAACCTGCTGTTTGGACTGCTTTTTTCCCAGGCAAGGTCATCCCCATTGAGCTAACCCCCCACACTATATATATATATATACACACACAGTGCCTTGGAAAAGTATTCATACCCCTTGAAATTTTCCGCATTTTCCCATGTTACAACCAAAAACGTAAATGGATGTTATTGGGATTTTATGTGATAGACCGACACAAAGTGGCTCATAATTGTGAAGTAGAAGGAAAATTATACATTTTTTACAAATAAATCTGTGAAAAGTGTGGGGGGCATTTGTATGGCGCCCCCCTGAGTCAATACTTTGTAGAACCGCCTTTCTCTGCAATTACAGCTGCAAGTCTTTTTGGGGAAGTCTCTGCCAGCTTTGCCCATCTAGAGAGGACATTTTTGCCCATTCTTCTTTGCAAACTAGCCTAAGCTCTGTCAGATTGGATGGAGAGCGTCTGTGATCAGCAATTTTCAAGTCTTGCCACAGATTCTCAATTGGATTTAGGTCTGGACTTTGACTGAGCCATTCTAACACATGAATACGCTTTGATCTAAACCATTCCATTGTAGCTCTGGCTGGATGTTTAGGGTCGTTGTCCTGCTGGAAGGTGAACCTCCGCCCCGGTCTCAAGTCTTCTGCAGACTCTAACAGGTTTTCTTCTAAGATTGCCCTGTATTTGGCTTCTTCCATCTTCCCATCAACTCTGACCAGCTTCCCTTGTCCCTGCTGAAGAAAAGCATCCCCACAACATGATGCTGTCACCACCATGTTTCACGGTGGGGATGGTGTGTTCAGGGTGATATGCGGTGTTAGTTTTCCGTCTCACATAACGTTTTGCTTTTAGGCCAAAAAGTTCCGTTTTGGTCTCATCTGACCACAGCACCTTCTTCCACATGTTTGCAGTGTCCCCCACATGGCTTCTCGCAAACAGGACTTCTTATGGATTTCTTTCACCAATGGCCTTCTTCTTGCCACTCTTCCATAAAGGGCAGATTTGTGGAGAGCACGACTAATAGTTGTCCTGTCAATAGCTTCTCCCACCTGAGCTGTGGATCTCTGCAGCTCCTCCAGAGTTACCATGGACCTCTTGGCTGCTTCTCTGATGAATGCTCTCCTTGCCCGGCTGGTAAGTTTAGGTGGACGGCCATGTCTGGGTAGGTTTGCAGTTGTGCCATACTCTTTCCATTTTCAGATGATGGATTGAACAGAGCTCTGTGAGATGTTCAAAGCTTAGGATATTTTTTTTATAACCTAACCCTGCTTTATACTTCTCTACAACTTTATCCCTGACCTGTCTGGTGTGTTCCTTGGCCTTCATGATGCAGTATGTTCACTAAGGTTCTCTAACACAGTGTTCCTCAACTCTAGTCCTCAAGGCCCACCAACAGGTCATGTTTTCAGGATTTCCATTATTTTGCACAGGTGATTTGATCAGTTTCACTGCCTTAGTAATTACCACAGCCGATTCATCTGAGGGAAATCCTGAAACCAAGACCTGTTGGTGGGCCTTGAGGACTGGAGTTGAGGAACACTGCTTTAACAAACCTCTAAGGGCTTCACAGAACAGCTGTATTTATACTGAGATTAAATTACACACAGGTGGACGCTATTTACTAATTAGGTGATTTCTGAAGGCAATTGGTTCCATAGATTTTAGTAAGCGGTATCAGGGTAAAAGGGGCTGAATACAAATGCACCCCACACTTTTCATATATTTATTGGTAAAAACAAATGTTGAAAACCATTTACCATTTCCCTTCCACTTCACAATTATGGCCACTCTGTGTCGGTCTATCACATAAAATCCCAATAAAATACATTTACATTTTTGGTTGTAACATGACAAAATGTGGACAATTTCAAGGGGTATGAATACTTTTTCAAGGCACTGTATATACAGATATACACACACGCAGTCTTTTTAATGTATACATAAGTGTACAGCTGGCAGGCAAGTTGCATTTTACATATCAAAAGGGCCAGAGGAGTTACTTGCAGGGGGATTGTAAAATGTAAATTTTGTGTAATCAGACTTGAAAAGAATAGTAAAAGGTGCATGGGGGTTGTTAGTGCAATTTGGTAAGAAGGCATTCGTTCTTTCTTCTCCAAGATGAGATGTCTACATTATAATACACATTATTGAATGCATGGAAGCTACTTAGATGGATATTATTCTGGATTGTAGTGTCTCTATGCTTGCTAGGAGGAATGGGAATCTGAAGGCTGCTGTTCATTGTAATATTTACTCTATTGGATTTTGTATCTCGTGAACCTTCTTCTATGTTGGGACTCAATAAATGCATCTCTCTGGAAGAACTGGGTTGCTGCTGGAAATGACTTGCATTATAGTAATAATTAAATAATATTCATCATCCTACAGCTACATCACTACAATATAGAAGTTTAAACACCGCAGCTTTAAATGAACCAATAGCCCTGAAGAAGGGGGAGGCCTTGGAGTCCCCAAAACGCATTGGCTGTTCTGCGTTGTATTATGTGATCCAACACCGCTATTAAAGAGGAAGTAAACCCAGAGTGGGTTTACTTCCTCTACATACCCCTGTAAATTAGAAGCATAATGGGCTACTATGCATCGCATTGTAGCCCATTATGTGCCACTTACCTGCAAACAAAGCCTGCGATGTCCAGCGCTGTCCCCTGTGCTGGCGGCGTCCGTCTTCTGCCCCTCTTCCTTCCAGGGCCGCGACTCCGGCGCTGTGACTGGCCCGAGCCGCGTGACGTCACTCCCGCTCCAGTCACGGCATGGCCTCAGTGGAGAAACGGCACGGAGGTCATTTCTTCACTGCACATGTGCCGAAATGACGTTGGCACAGCTAATACACTGCATATCTCCTGAACCGTGCAGGTTTGGGAGATATGCAGGGCACCTACAGGTAGGCCTTATTCTAGGCTTACCTGTAGGTTAAAGTGGTTGTCACAGGTTGACAGCCACTTTAACCACTTCCGGATGGAAGTTGAATACCATTGCTATGGTAGCAGATAGCTACCATAACCCCAGTATTTTTTTTAAACGTGTCGCTTTCAGATAAAAGTGGTCTCTGCAGCGGATTCGCTGCAAGATCACTTTTATTGGGGGCGGAAGAGGTGCCCCTCCGATGCTTTTCCGTCATCTCCGCCACTTACCAGAGCCGCGGTAGCAGCGGAGGCGATCGGGGTCCGCTCTCCTCTGAGCCTGGATGCCGAGTGAGGGGAAGATGACGCCCACTCGGCTCCATAGCATTGAAAGGCGGAAACAACGTCAAACGTCACTTCCACCCATAGCTCTTAAAGGAGAATTTATTTTTTCAAATAACATTTCATTTTTTAAATTTTTTTTTTATTGCATTTAAGTGTAAATATGAGATCTGAGGATTTTTTGACCCCTGATATGTTTAAGAGGACCTGTCATGCTTTTTTTCTATTACAAGGAATGTTTACATTCCTTGTAATAGGAATAAAAGTTATCAATTTTTTTTTCTTTTAAAGGACAGTGTAAAAATAAAAAGTAAAATAAATAAGAAAAATTTTTTTTTTAAAGCACCCTGTCCCGCCAAACTCGCACGCAGAAGGGAACGCATATTGAAGTCACTCCCACATATGAAAACGGTGTTCAAACCACACATGTGAGGCATCGCCGCGATCGTTAGAGCGAGAGCAATAATTCTAGCACTAGATCTCCTCTGTAACTCAAAAGTGGTAACCTGTAGAAATTTTTAACCGTCGCTGATGGAGATTTTTACATGCCAAAGTTTGTCGCCATTCCACAAGCGGGCGCAATTTTGAAGCGTGACGTGTTGGGTATCAATTTACATTATCTTTCACAATGTGGGAAAAAAATTGGGCTAACTTTACAGCTGTATTATTCTTTAACTCAAAAAAGTGAAAATAAAAAAAAAAAAAAAAAAAAACGCTTGTAAGACCGCTGCGCAAATACGGTGTAACAAAGTTTTGCAACGACCGCCATTTTATTCTCTAGGGTGTCAGAAAAAAAAATAGTGTTTGGGGGTTCTAAGTAATTTAGCAAAAGTAGCAAAAAAAACTGATTTTAAAAGAGGCTTATTAAAGGTGGTCACACATGTATTGATGAGACTAATGGTGGGGACATATGCATTTGATAAATGATTGATTTTTGTCCAATCAATATCTCCCGATAAGAATTGATTGCTAACTCTCAATCCATTTGATCGACATAACAGGAGGCGAGTCTCGATCAATAGAGATACAGTCACAAGTAATCACATCTGCATTTCCCCATGCGATCTTCATGATCAGATGTATATCAGTGTGGCTGGGAGATGCAATATGATTGATCATTTTCTGCCCTGGCCTGATCTTAATTGATGATTGATCACTTGTTTGTGATCGCTCGTGCTCCAGAATGATTAGAAATCGATACGTCTGTGGTCACTTTATAGTTTCTGGATCCTCATCCGGTTTGTTTGGCGCTCTCATTAGACTGTTGGGCTGTCGGCGCTCACAAAGATGAAAGGCTGCGTGACGGGGAATGGAGATGTTTAACCCCTTCCTCACCGTGACACCTTCATCTCTGCAGACACGCCGCGCATCCTTGCATGTTTCAGGCAGCGGAGGGGTTAACGATCGGCTGTTATGGAAACTGAAGGGGGTTTTCTTTGTAGTATGGAGCGCCGACTTCGTCCAGACAACCAGATGCATTAGACAAGTGCATGACATAAAAAATTTGTTTTGTTCTTTTTCAAATTCTCTCTGAAGTTACCAATTTTGTTGATTCGAAATGTTTAAATCGATAAATTTTGAATCGGACGAATTGAAAACTTTTTTTTTTCAATTCGAATGTGGCAAACAAAAGAAAAATCTTCATCAAATGATTACAATGACTCTTTAACCACTTCAGCCCCGGAAGGTTTACCCCCCGTTAAACACTTCCGGACCGCGTCACGTACATTTACTGTTGCAAAGTGGCAGCATAACGTGAATGGCCTTCTATAAACAGCGATTCGCACACCTAGGGGGTGAGCACGCCACTGGCTGGGCGCTCTCGTGCCCGCCGTGAGCTCCAGGAGTGTGGCTCCAGACTTGATGTGCGCCGGTGACCCGCGATAGCTTACAATAGGAGAAAAGCGGGGAACCGAACCGCCAATGTCAACACGGAGGTTCCCTGCTCTGACTAATCTACTGATCCATGTCACTGAGATCAGTGAGATCTGTTATGCCCCTGCCAGCCCCGCCCCCTCACAGTTAGAACTCACCCAGGGAACACAGTTGACCCCTTCATTGCCCCCTGCAGGTTAACCCCTTCCCCTGCCAGTGACATTTATACTGTAATCAGTGGCTATTTTTAGATCTGATCGCTGTATAAATGTCATTGGTCCCAAAAAAAAAAATGTCAAAAATATCCGACACGTCCGCCGCAATATCGCAATCCCGATAAAAATCTCAGATCGCCGCCATTACTAGTAAAAAAAATAAAAAATAAAAAAATAGTAAAAAACGCCATAAATGAATTCTCATGGTTTGTAAACGCTGAAACTTTTGCGCAAACCAATCAATAAACGCTTGATTTTTTTTACCACAAATATGAGGAAGAATGTAAATCGGCCAAAACTGATGAATAAATTAGTTTTTTTATATATATATTTTTTTTGGATTTGTATTTTAGCAAAAAGTAAAAAATATTGTTTTTTTTTTTGCAAAATTGACGCTCTTTTTTTGTTTATAGCGGTGATCAGAAATGACACAGAGGGGATCAAATACCACCAAAAGAAAGCTCTGTTTGTGGGGAAAAAAAGGACACCAATTTAGTTTTGCTACAACGTCGCACGACCGCGCAATTGTCAGTTAAAGCGACGCAGTGCCGAATCGCAAAAAGTGCTCTGGGTCTAATATGGGAAATCCTTCCGGGGCTGAAGTGGTTAATCACCAGGCCATTCTTTGTGATACGGCGCTGTGGTACTATAACTGACAATTGAGCGATCGTGCGACGATGTACCCAAATAAAATTGTCCTTTTATTTCCCACAAATAGAGATCTCTTTTGGTGGCATTTGATCCCCTCTGCAGTTTTTATTTTTTGCGTTATAAACAAGAAAAGACCGACATTTACTTTATGCTATAATAGATATCCAAAAATAAATAAATAAAAAATAATGTATTCCTCAGTTTGGGCCAATCTGTATTCTGCCACATATTTTTGGTAAAAAAAAAAAAAAAAAAAAAAAAAAAAAAAAAAATCGCAATAAGCGTTTATTGATTGGTTTGCACAAAAAGTTAAAGCTTCTACAAAATAGGGGATGGGTTTATGAACTTTCAATTTTTTTTATTGATTTTACTGTTAATGGCGATCTGCGATTTTTAGCAGGACAGCGACATTGCGACGGACAAATCTGACCCTAAGGCTAGGTTCACATTATCCGACATAAAAACGGTCTGACTTTGATCTTACTTTGCTCTGCGACTTGTGTCCTACATCGGTCCACCTTCTGTGAAGAGGATCCGACTTTGATCCCAACAATACCAGGCACTTTGTGCTCTAGGGGTCTTGAAGGGGAACCCCACCAAAAACCCCCCAAAAAACTGCATGTGGTCCCCCTCCAAGAGCGTACCAGGCCCTTCGGTCTGGTATGGATTTTAAGGGGAACCCCCATGCAGAAAAAACAGCGTAGGGTCCCCCCAAAATCCATACCAGACCCTTATGGGGACAAGGGCCTCTTCCCTACAACCCTTGCCGGTGGTTGTCGGGGTCTGTGGGCAGGGGGCTTATCGAAATCTGGAAGCCCCCTTTAACAATGAGGACTCCCAGATCCCGATCCCCCACCCTATATGAATGAATTTGGGGTACATTGTACCCCTACCCATTCACCTAAAAAAAAAAGTGTAAAAAAAAAAAAAACACAACACACTACACAGCTTTTTAAAGTATTTTATAAAATCACCTCTGGCATCTTCTCCCCTCTCTTTCTTGTGCTCTTTTGCGGGGTCTTCTTTCTTCTGCCAGTTCTTCTCCCTCTCTGCGGCATCTTCTGCTCTGTTGCCGGGTCTTCTCCCGGTTTTCTCCCTCTGTTCTTCCTCTCGGCGCGATCTCCTGGACTAATGGTGTATCCGCGCTGTGCATTGACTTATATAGACATGGGAAGGGGCCACCCGCTGACGTCATCCGGAGGCCCCGTCCCCTTATGACGTCACCACCCGGGGCCTGATAGAGCGGGACCATACAGCAGTTTAACAGGAGAGGTTCCACTCAGAACAGTCCTCGCCATGGTTGACCAAAGAAGTGCACGTGCTCAGCGTCATATCCAGAGGTTGTCTTTGGGAAATAGATGTATGAGTGCTGCCTGCATTGCTGCAGAGGCTGAAGGGGTGGGGGGTCAGCCTGTCAGTGTTCAGACCATACGCCTCACACTGCATCAAATTGGTCTGCATGGCTGTCATCTCAGAAGGAAGCCTCTTCTAAAGATGATGCACAATAAAGCCCGCAAACAGTTTGCTGAAGACAAGCAGACTAAGGACATGGATTACTGGAACCATGCCCTGTGCTCTGATGAGACCAAGATAAACTATTTGGTTCAGATGGTGCCAAGCGTGTGTGGCGGCAACCAGGTGAGGAGTACAAAAACAAGTGTGTCTTGCCTACAGTCAAGCATGGTGGAGGGAGTGTCATGGTCTGGGGCTGCATGAGTGCTGCTGGGAGTGGGGAGCTGTTGGGGAAACTGCATATTTCATATTTCCTTATTAATAATGTGGCTCAATAATGAATGCTAAGCCTCCACATCACGGTCAAAGAGCCATAGTAGGACATAAGCATAGCTTTACCTTATATCAAAGGAATGCTATTGGTAACTGGTCAAGTCCTTGAGGGGTCATATTGCCAAGGGAGTTGGCTGGGGGTGGGCTTTCCAATTTCTATATTACCACAGCCAAATCCTATATGGGTTTAGTCTCACCCAGAACAGCCATGAGGCAAGTGTCTGGTCCTGATCCCCTGTGCCATGTGATGGGACTCCATGGAGGAAAAAAAGCACTTTTAGTTAAGCAGTCTTGATATTTTTTGTATCTTTATCTGTATCTGTCATTACTTTTAATAAATCTTATACTTTTAAGTATTTGTGTGACCTCTCTTTGCACATATCCAACACAACCCCAAAAACGTGACAACACAGGAGCTACAGTTCATTGAGGGAACCATGAATGCCAACATGTACTGTGACATACTGAAGCAGAGCATGATCCCCTCCCTTCCGAGACTGGGCCACGGGGCAGTATTCCAACATGATAACGACCCCAAACACACCTCCAAGATGACCACTGCCTTGCTAAAGAAGCTGAGGGTAAAGGTGATGGACTGGCCAAGCATGTCTCCAGACCTAAACCCTATTGAGCATCTGTGGAGCATCCTCAAACGGAAGGTGGAGGAGCGCAAGGTCTCTAAAGCCTCGTACACATGAGCCGGCGGTTGGTCAATGGAACATTACATTTTTGTCCAAATTGGATGACGGCGGTTGTGTCTAGCGTACTAACATCAATAAAGTAATCGGCCAACAAAGCCGAACGCAGTGATGTGTTCCCAGCGTATAAACGAGGAAGTTAGGGTGAATGTGATTTGTGAACACAGGTTACACCACCGAACACTTCCTGGATTCCCAGCATGCGTGTTTTCATCCCAAATTTTGGTTGGTCAACTTCTGTACACACGAGCCAACAATCGGTCAACTGCTTGTTGGCCAACACAAGTTTTCTAGTCTCGTCGTCCAACTTCTGTTGAACAACCATTGGAAATCGGCTGTAGAATCAGGTGTACACACAATCGTTTTTTCGGCCAACAGGCTGTTGGATGACCGTTGTTGACCAACCATCAGACCGTGTGTACGGGCCTTTACATCCACCAGCTCCGTGATGTCGTCATGGAGGAGGGGAAGAGGATTCCGGTGCCAACCTGTGAAGCTCTGGTGAACTCCATGCCCAAGAGGGTTAAGGCAATGCTGGAAAATAATGGTGGCCACACAAAATATTGACACTTTGGGCCCAATTTGGACATTTTCACTTAGGGGTGTACTCACTTTTGTTGCCAGCGGTTTAGACATTAATGGCTGTGTGTTGAGTTATTTTGAGGGGACAGCAAATTTACACTGTTATACAAGCTGTACACTCACTACTTTACATTGTAGCAAAGTGTCATTTCTTCAGTGTTGTCACATGAAAAGATAGAATAAAATATCTACACAAATGTGAGGGGTGTACTTACTTTTGTGAGATACTGTATTTAAATAAGATTATATTATTATTCCTAATAGTAGTAGTATAATATTGTGTTATAGTATTAAAATATATTATAACATTTATTATTATATCACTATATAATATTTATTATTATATATGATATTATTTTTATTAGTAGTATATTATTAAATGTATTATTATATCATTGTATTTATTATTATATATAATTTTTATACATATACTGTATATAGTAAATTATAATATATTATTAATTATATATAATTTTTATACATATACTGTATATAGTAAATTATAATATATTATTAATTATATATAATTTTTATACATATACTGTATATAGTAAATTATAATATATTATTATATATCATTTTTATACATATACTGTATATAATAAATTATAATATATTATTTATTATTATATATCATTTTTATACATATTCTGCATATAGTAGATTATAATATATTATTATTTATTATTATATATAATTTTTTATACATATACTGCATATAGTATTTTATTATAATATATTATTATTATTATAATTACACTTTCACTGAGTTTTCTCTGCAGCGGCATACCCCTCCCCCACTCATCGCACCCACACGCGGCGTCTCGCTCCATATACCCCCATGGCTGTACATTATAAACTTCCACTTCTGGCGTCTTTAGGCGATTTCGCGGTTCCTGTACAATCAGCGCGCTCCATTGTAAAATGAATAAATATTGATTTTAATTTTTATCACCAGCTGTAGCCGATCCTCCCCGGTGATTAAAAACCTCTGCTGAGCACCGCGCGTCTGGGTGGTTGGGATGCAGAGAAAAATTCTCTGTTATAGAAGAATTGGTATAAAGAGGCGGCGAGTCTGGACCCATCCGCCAGACATTCGCTGCCCTGCGGACAGGCTAGATTTATTGGGGGGGGGGGGGGGGGGTGA
>BLSH010069051.1:2731458-2747348 GCA_018402905.1 Glandirana rugosa | reverse complement strand
TATCCTAGCCTGCCCCTATACTGCCCCAGCCTGTCCGTATACAACCCTAGCCTGTCCATATACAATGCTAGCCTGTTCATATACTATCCTAGCCTGTCCATATACTACCCTAGCCTGTTCATATACTACCTTAGCCTGCCCCTATACTGCCCTAGCCTGTCTATATACTACCCTCGCCTGTCTATATGCTATCCTAGTCTGTCCATATACTACCCTAGCCTGTCTTTATACTATCCTAGTCTGTCCATATACTACCCTAGCCTGTCCATATACTACCCTAGCCTGTCTTTATACTATCCTAGCCTGTCCATATACTATCCTAGCCTGTCTATATACTACCCTAGCCTGTACATATGCTACCCTAGGCTGTCCATATACTTCCCTAGCCTATCTCTATACTACCATAGACTGTCTATATACTGCCCTAGTCCGCCCCTATACTGCCCTAGCCTGTACATATACTACCCTACCCTGTCCATATACTACCCTACCCTGTCAATATACTACCCTAGCCTGTCTATATACTACCCTAGCCTGTCTATATACTACCCTAGCCTGTCTATATACTACACTAGCCTGTCCATATACTACCCTAGCCTGTCCATTTACTACCCTAGCCTGTCCATATACTACACTAGCCAGTTTATATACTATCCTAGCCTGTCCATATACCACTCTTGCCTGTTTATATGCTATCCTAACCTGCTCCTATACTTCCCCAGGCTGTCTGTATACAACCCTAGCCTGTCTGTATACAACGCTAGCCTGTTCATATACTATCCTAGCCGGTCCATATACTACCCTAGCCTGCCCATATACAACCCTAGCCTGTTCATATAAAACCTTAGCCTGCCCCTATACTGCCCTAGCCTGTCTATATATCACCCTAGCCTGTCTATATACTACCCTAGCCTGTCTAAATACTACCCAGCCTGTCTATATGCTACCCTAGTCTGTCCATATACTACCCTATCCTGTTCATATACTACCCTAGCCGGTCTATATACTACCCTAGCCTACCCCTATACTACCCTAGCCTGTCTAAATACTACCCTAGCCTGTCTATATACTACCCTAGCCTGTCCATATATTACCCTAGCCTGTTCATATACTACCCTAGCCTATCTATATACTACCCTAGCCTGTCTATATACTGCCCTAGCCAGTCCATATACTACCCTAGCCTGTCTATATACTACCCTAGCCTGTCCTTATACTACCCTAGCCTGCCCTTATACTACCCAAGCCTATCCATATACTACCCTAGCCTATCCATATACTACCCAGCTTGTCTATTTACTACCCTAGCCTGTCCATATACTACCCTTGCCTGTTTATATGCTATCCTAGCCTTCCCCTATACTGCCCTAGCCTGTACGTATACAACCCTAGCCTGTCCATATACAATCCTAGCCTGTTCATATACTATCCTAGCCTGTCCATATACTATCCTAGCCTGTCCATATACTACCCTAGCCTGTCCATATACAATCCTAGCCTGTCCATATACTACCTTAGCCTGCCCCTATACTGCCCTAGCCTATCTATATATTACCCTAGCCTGTCTATAAACTACCCTAGCCTGTCTAAATACTACCCTAGCCTGTCTATATGCTACCCTATCTGTCCATATACTACCATAGCCTGTCTAAATACTACCCTTGCCTGTCCATATACTACCCTAGCCTGTCTATATACTACCCTAGCCTACCCCTATACTACCCTAGCCTGTCTAAATATTATCCTAACCTACCCCTATTCTACCCTAGCCTGTCCATATACTACCTTAGCCTTTCCCTATATTGCCCTAGCCTGCCCCTTGGAATTGAACATATTGGTATGTCATATATATAATTTTGCATATAGACAAGATGCTGTTGCATGTAAATCTGACTTCCTGATCAATGTAATTTTTACTTATCATGATATAAAATAATGGTTGTGGGGGCCTTTTGGTGGGCATGATTTTTTTTAGTGGGGGGGAGGGGCCCAGGCAGCACAATATCTTGGGCCAGCCCTGACAGGGACAGAGCGTTGTCACCCTGTAACAGGAAATGACTGAACAAGGTCCCTCCCCCCATGGCGGCGGTTATTTTCATAAAAGCTACAGATATAAAAAGACTGAACATGACTTTAGAAATGACTTCATCTTCTTATAACTTCTATAAGATTGGAGTAATTGGGTTTACATCTATAACTTGATCTGTCAAGAGAGAAGAATTGGAGCCTCTTGAGACAGACGAAGAAAAAAAAAGTAACGGACGCGGTGATATTTGAAGTGTATCATTTAAATGACTCGTCAAGAGACCCCAATTAGCGACGAGCTGCCTGCCAACAGCGAGTGCGAGTCGGCGGTGAAAAAGATGCGATATGAAAGCAGACATCTTCCGAAGTGTTCGCTTCCTTCCAGGAGAGGCGCGTAATTCCAGCCCTTCAGCGCTACATCTGTAATGACTCACAAGTGATATTGTGCGTGTCGCCGGTAATTGGCAGACAAGACGCCGTCCTGTTCCTTCCTGTCAGCGTGACGCCTCTCCAGCGCCTTTTCACGGCGCACCGGTGTGCGCGCCGCACTTCAACTAAGATTATTGAGAAAATGATACGTCTTACAGCTGATGAGCTCCAATGAAAGCCGCGGGAAAGTGAAATTATTATTATTATTTTTTAAAATTTTACATTTCTGTAAAGTGCTGATGGAAAATATATGACGGCGGAGCATTTCTGGGCTGAGATCCCTCCGTCACCTCCTTCCCACAAACTGGTTTTGCAGTAGAAATTTAAAGCTGAACTCTAGGTATATGCAAACATTTGTCGTGTTTTCTTATTGGATCTTGGTGAGCTTTGTGTATTCCTTCCAGATCTGTACGGGAGCTTCCTGTAATAAAGACCGCTCCCTGCTGCTCTCTCTCCTTGTGCAGAGAGACTGGTCTTCTCCCCGTCGCCTCCTATAGTTTTCTCCAGGCAGCCTGTAGTGGGTGGGGTCGGTTGGGTCCCACCCACAGCTTTGCTCTCTCTCTTTCCTTGTGCAGGGTGACTGGTCTTGTCTCCGCCCCCTCCTATAGTTTTCTGCAGGCAGCCTGTAGTAGGTGGGATCTGCTGGGGCCCCTCCCACCGCTCTCCTCCCTCTCTCCTTGTGCAGGTGACTGGTCTGGTCTCCGCTCCCCTCCTGTAATTTTCTGAAAGCAGCCTGTAGTAGGTGGAGTCTGCAGGGCCCCTCCTACAGCTCTGCTCTCTCTCCTTGTGCAGGGTGACTGGTCTTCTCTCCACCCCCTCCTGTAGTTTTCTGCAGGAAGCCTGTAGTGGGTGGGGTCGGTTGGGCCCCTCCCACCGCTCTGCTCTCTCTGCTTGTGCAGGGTGACTGGCCTTCTCTCCACCCCCTCCTGTAGTTTTCTGCAGGAAGCCTGTAGTGGGTGGGGTCGGTTGGGCCCCTCCCACCGCTCTGCTCTCTCTGCTTGTGTAGGGTGACTGGTCTTATCTCCGCCGCTTCCTGTAGTTTTCGTCAGGCAGCTGGTAGTGGGTGGGGTCTGCTGGGCCCCTCCAACAATTCTGCTCTCTCTCCTTGTGCACTTTGGTCTTGTCGCCGCCCCCTCCTATAGTTTTCTGCAGGCAGTCTGTAATGGGTGGGGTCTGCTGGGCCTCTCCTACAGCTCTGCCCTATCTCCTTGTGCAGGGTGGCTGGTCTGGTCTGGTCTCTGCCTCTCCTGTAGTTTTCTGCAAGCAGCCTGTAGTAGGTGGAGTCTGCTAGGCCCCTCCTACAGCTCTGCTCTCTCTCTCTCTTCTTGTGCAGGGTGACTGGTTTTGTGTCCGCCCCCTCCTGTTGTTTTCTGCAGGCAGCCTGTAGTGGGTGGGGCCTGCTGGAACCCTCCCACAAATATGCTCTCTCTCCTTGTGCAGGATGACTGGTCTGGTTTCCACCCCCTTGTAGTTTTCTGAAGGCAGCCTGTAGTGGGTGGGTCCTGCTGGGCCCCTCCCACAAATATGCTCTCTCTCCTTGTGCAGGATGACTGGTCTGGTCTCCGCCCCCTTCTGTAGTTTTCTGCAGGCTGCCTGTAGTAGGTATAGTCTGCTGTGCCCCCCCTACAGCTCTGCCCCCTCCTGTCGTTTTCTGCAGGGAGCTTGTAGTGGGCCCCTCCCACAGCTCTGCTCTCTATCCTTGTGCAGGGTGGTTGGTCTCCACCCCTCCTGTTGTTTTCTCCAGGCAGCATGTAGTGGGTGGGGTCTACTAGGCCCCTCCCACAGCTCTACTCTGTCTCCTTGTGCAGGGTGACCGGTCAGAGGTTTACCCCTCCTGTAGTGTTCTGTAGGTGGCCTGTAGTGGGTGGGGCCTGCTGGGCCCCTCCTACTGCTCTGCTCTCTGCACAGGTTATATACAGCACAGTGATGTTTACAAGGTAATATCTAGGTTTGCAGAGACATTTGGTGCGCAGAAAGTGGATTCTATATCCTATGTGGCTATTGTGGAATATATTTAAAGCAGATCTTCTCTGCATTTGAGCATCACTAACCAAAAACACCATTTCATTTACTTTTAATATTCAAAGCAAACTCCTCCATCCAACCATGTCTTTATGCTTTAGTTTGTTGGGAAATCACTTTGAAAAATCACTCCGGTAAGATTTCTGGCTATGGCCATCTTGAGTAAGGGCAGAGGATTCATGTAGCATTTACTTCCTGAAATCTCTCTGCCCTTAGCTTATGCATGCAGGAGGGTGTGCTTAGCTGAGAAAGCCTCTTCCTCCTGAAGACTCCTGGGATGTATGGCATCATTTCCTTAGGCAAGCAAACCAGGAAGTACCTTAAGAAATATAAATAAAAAGTTTAAAACAAGTAAATACAATATACTTTCCTATCTGTTTTCCTATCTGAGGTTGTTTTTGGAGTCAAGGCGCAAATAAAGAACCCAAATTACTAAGAAGCTCCTGTGTGGGTAGCTTTACACATGGGGGCTCGTCCGGGATTTCTCTGTTCCACAAGCAAGGTGTCTACACTTGTATTCCTATAAGTTCTTACAGTACCTTTCACTCAATCAGGTGTGACAGAAGGGCTGAGGTTGTTCTTGTATTCAAGGTGCAAATGTTACATACCTGATTGGAGACTGAAATGACGAGGTTGGCTTCTCTTGTATCTCCAGTCCAGGTCCCACTGAAGGTGGAACAGAGAGTACCGAGGGACAGGAGGTTTACAAGTGCTGGCAGGTGTTGATAGGAGCGCTGGCAGCAGGAGATGGCAGAACTAGTAGAACTTCAGGTCAGGAACAGTAGCTGTGCTTGGAGATCCAGCCAAGGTTAATGGAGCACTCCACGTGTGCTACAGGTTCTGGATGAGTAGCTTGTCAGCGGACTTGAGGCAGGAACACACTGTGGTGAGCAGCCCTGGTACATATGACAGCCAGTTAGGCACTTGAACTGGACCTGGGAACAGAAGCGTAGTCACAGGAATAGCCATGGTCAGCAGCAGGTGGGCAGCGAGGTGCAGAATCATAGGGCAGAGACTTGGTCATGAACAGAGTCTGGGTCAGGAACTGGTGACAAGGCAGAAGCAGGATCCAAGTTCAGGTCAGAGGCAAGCCACATCAGTAACAAGGGAACACGCAGAGTAATAGCAGGACACGGGGAACAGCTGAAAGACCAGAGAGCACTTGAGCAAGGGTATAAGTATCCTTAAATAACACATCTGGTGCCTACATGCACTGTGCATGCGCCCGTGTGCATTAATGTGCGCATGCGCGCACCTGGACACCCTTGTAGGGAGAATGCCGCACACATGCCCATTTCTGTGAGCCAGATGTTTCACAGGAATTCAGTGACAGCAAAACAGAGAACCCAAATTACCAGAGGCTTCTGCAGGGGTAGTGTTAAGCCTCCTACACACGGGATGACGATCGTACGTACGATCGTCGCAAATCGTATGTTGGATAATGTAACTTGCATACTGACTGCACTACACGATCATACGAGCATAGAAGAACATTCAGGTGCATGTAATTAGCATCCAGCCGCTCCTGACTTTGGAGCATGCGTGTTTTGCACAATACAACTTGTTGTACCAACTTCTCTGTACACACGATACAACGGTCGTATGAGCGCTTGTTGGTACGACCAAGTTTTCTAGTCTGCTCATACAACTCCCTTGTACGACCGTCGTATGTTCGACTGTTCTAATCGCGCATACGAACGATCGATATCGCTTACAACGGTCGTTAGGCTTTACACTGGGATATGTAGATGATTAGCCATCCAGCCTGTGGTTCTTCATTTCATCTCTAGCACATACCTAAGGTCTCTGGCTTCAGCCTGGATACTTCATATCTGTGCTGCCCATCCTGCAGCTCCTCCATTGTTATAGAAGTTCAGAAGGTAATGCAAGCCTGCTGTTGAGGTTTTTAGTCTTCACACATTGGTTGATGACCCCGAAGGTGCCAAGGACTTTGCGTTCAATGCCGCTGCCTACTGTGCGCTGTTTATATAATCCATAGGAGTGTCACTGATCTGGGACGGGACAACCTTGAAGATAAAACACCATCCATTATCTGCTGACAGCTCTACCTTGACCGCCCCGGTCTTCACTTCATTCAGCACCATATTTTTATATATGATATATGTGGTGGCAGTTTGTGATTTTCTACAGAAAATTTTTATCTTTCAGTTCATTCACCAGCTGGTACAGACTACACAAGCAACAAGTACAGCACCCTCTCCTGAAATACTCTGCACTGCTGGAGGACTCTGCTCCTTCCTCTATCTACAGTGCCTTGAAAAAGTATTCATACCCCATTGAGATTTTTCAACTTTTTGACATGTTACAAACAAAAACATAAATGTATTTTATTGGGATTTTATGTGATAGACCGACACAAAGTGGCCATAATTGTGAAGTGGAAGGAAAATGATAAATGGGTTTCAACATTTTTTACTAATAAATATGTGAAAAGTGTGGGGGGCATTTGTATGGCGCCCCCCTGAGTCAATACTTTGTGGAACCGCCTTTCCCTGCAATTACAGCTGCAAGTCTTTTTTGGGGAAGTCTCTACCAGCTTTGCCCATCTGGAGAGGACATTTCTGCCCATTCTTCTGTGCAAAATATGTCAAGCTCTGTCAGATTGGATGGAGAGCGTCTGTGAACAGCAATTCAGTTCCCTGCTGAAGAAAAGCATCCCCACAACATGATGCTGCCACCACCATGTTTCACAGTGGGGGTGGTGTGTTCAGGGTGATGTGCAGTGTTGGTTTTCCCCCACACATAGCGTTTTGCTTTTAGGCCAAAAAGGTCAATTTTGGTCTCATCTGACCATAGCACCTTCTTCCAAATGTTTGCTGTGTCCCCCACATGGCTTCTCGCAAACTGCAAATGGGCTTATGGCTTTCTTTCACCAATGGCTTTCTTCTTGCCACTCTTCCATAAAGGGCAGATTTGTGGAGAGCACGACTAATAGCTGTCCTGTGGACAGATTCTCCCACCTGAGCTGCGGATCTCTGCAGCTCCTCCAGAGTTACCATGGGCCTCTTGGCTGCTTCTCTGATGAATGCTCTCCTTGCCCGGCCGGTCAGTTTAGGTGGACGGCCATGTCTTGGTAGGTTTGCATTTGTGCCATACTCTTTCCATTTTCAGATGATGGATTGAACAGAGCTCTGTGAGATGTTCAAAGCGTGGGATATTTTTTAATAACCCAACCCTGCTTTAAACTTCTCCACAACTTTATCCCTGACCTGTCTGGTGTGTTCCTTGGCCTTCATGATGCTGTTTGTTCATTAAGGTTCTCTAACAAACCTCTGAGGGCTTCACAGAACAGCTGTATTTATACTGAGATGAAATTACACACAGGTGGACTCTACTAATTAAGTGACTTCTGTAGGCAATTGATTCCATAGATTTTAGTTAGGGGTATCAGAGTAAAGGGGGCTGAATACAAATCCCCCCCACAGTTTTCACATATTTATTTGTAAACAATTTGGAAAAACATTTATTATTTTCCTTCCACTTCACAATTATGGCCACTTTGTGTTGGTTTATCACATAAAATACATTTACATTTTTGGTTGTAACCTGACAACATGTAGGAAATTTCAAGGGGTATGAATACTTTTTCAAAGCACTGTAACTCTCCTCTCCTGAAATACTCTTCACTGCTGGGGGACTCTGCTCCTTCCTCTATAACTCTCCTCTCCTGAAATACTCTGCATTGCTGGAGGACTCTGCTCCTTCCTCTATAACTCTCCTCTCCTGAAATACTCTGCACTGCTGGAGGACTCTGCTCCTTCCTCTATAACCCTCCTCTCCTGAAATACTCTGCATTGCTGGAGGACTCTGCTCCTTCCTCTATAACTCTCCTCTCCTGAAATACTCTGCACTGCTGGAGGACTCTGCTCCTTCCTCTATAACTCTCCTCTCCTGAAACCCTCTGCTCTGCTGGAGGACTCTGCTCCTTCCTCTATAACTCTCCTCTCCTGAAATTCTCTGCTCTGCTGGAGGACTCTGCTCCTTCCTCTATAACTCTCCTCTCCTGAAATACTCTGCACTGACGGAGGACTCTGCTCCTTCCTCTATAACTCTCCTTTCCTGAAATACTCTGCTCTGCTGGAGGACTCTGCTCCTTCCTCTATAACTCTCCTTTCCTGAAATACTCTGCACTGCTGGAGGACTCTGCTCCTTCCTCTATAACTCTCCTCTCCTGAAACCCTCTGCTCTGCTGGAGGACTCTGCTCCTTCCTCTATAACTCTCCTTTCCTGAAATACTCTGCACTGCTGGATGACTCTGCTCCTTCCTCTGTGTAATGTAAATTGTATAAAGGAAGCAGCTGCTCAATCACGGAACGATTACTTTGGCAGCCATATTTAATTTGATGGAGCAGATAACATCTGCAGGTTTATTATGGCCGGCGTCTGTTTTCACTCGGATTTATGACTGATTGTAAACGGCTGATAATGTGAGAAATTCGTCGTCACACGAGTGAGGAGGGGACTGCCTGCGAAGGTTGTGGGTTTTATGGAAGATAAGGGGGATTTAAATCCAGTTAATCAGCCTCAATGTGAGCACACAGGACGTCAGGCCGTGTATACAGAGCCGCCATGAATTTACTGCGCTGCTAAGCCTCGCGCCCTAATGAGGGTAGAAGAGAGCGTCAGATCGCACAGCGCGGGGGTTAAAGCAGGACACCGTAGGGAGCGGAGGCTTCTTTTTTTAACATTTATGCAAAAAGTTTTATTGTTAAAATGGATCAAAACCTTTTTTTTTTAACCACTTCAATACCGGGCACTGTTACCCCCTTCCTGCCCAGGCTAGGTTTTCAGCATTCAGCGCTGTCACACTTTGAATGACAATTACGCGGTCATGGAACGCTGTACCCATATGACATTTTTATCATTTTTTGGAGACAGATAGAGATTTCGTTTGGTGGTATTTAATCACCACTGGGTTTTTTTGGTAAACAAACAAAAAAAAAGACCAAATATTTTGAAAAATAAAATTTTTCTTAATTTCTGTTATAATATTTTGTAAATACGTAATTTTTTTCCTTCACTGATGTGCGCTAATGAGGCTGCACTGACAGGCACTGATAGGCTGCACTGATGAGGCGGCAGTGATGGGCACTGATAGGCTTCACCGATGAGGGATGAGGCGGCACTGAAGGGCACTGATAGGCTGCACTGATGAGTTGGCATTGACGGGCACTGATGAGGCGGCACTGATGGGCACTGATAGGCTGCACCGATGAGGGAAGAGGCGGCACTGATAGGCTGCAATGATGAGGCGGCACTGATAGGCAGCACTGATGAGGAGACACTAATATGCAGCACTGATGGGCACTGATAGGCAGCACTGATGGGCACTGATAGGTAGCACTTATGGGCACTGTTAAGCAGCACTGATGGGGAGGCATGAATATGCAGCACTGATGGGCACTGATAGGCCACACTGATAGGCAGCACTGATGGGCACTGACTGGCATCACTGATGAAGCTGCAGTGATAATCAGGGCACTGAATATCAGTGCAGATGTCCCCTTTGAGGAAAGCCACTTATTGGCTCTCGAATGCCGATAACCGGCATTTCCTATTTACACTGCGATCAGCCGTGACTGGACACAGCTGATCACGTGGTAAAGAGCCTACCGAGGGACACGCCACACCACCAATCGCTGCGTGGCTTATTCTGAAGGGCGTCATATGACGTCCAGTCAGAGCGGTAAAGCCTCCGCCCGGCCGTCTATCTGCTATAGACCAGGTGGGAAGGTGTTAAACTTTTGGATGGAATGTGGAAGGATGAGGAGTGACCCCGTCTGGGATTTTTTTTTTTGTTGCTGTCTGCGTCCCTGCTGTTTGTACTGGTGGCCATTCTCACTACGACTGAAAAAGATGGGAACTTGAAAATGTTACAGGTGTCACCAGAACAGGAAGTGAGGAAAAATCTTCCAATGGGGACACCTGTTCTGGTGACAACTGTATAACACAGTGGTGGTCAACTTACTTGATATAGAGGGCCTCAGGTAACCCCTGTCCTGGTGACAACTGTATAATACTGTAGGTCACCCTATTTGATACAGAGGGCCTCAAGTGCGGCCCCCGACACTGCACATAATGTATGTAATGCTAAAGAGAATGGTCAGAGACTGCACATACTACAGTAGATGGTCAAAGTCCGTGAGTATGCTAGCTACAGGAGCTGGTTAGAGATTGGAGAAATGTTACAAAAAATCCCTACAGTTACATTCCCATTACAAGTCAGCGCCCCCTACAGGACATTTTAAACAAAATATCAGGCACCACATTTCACATTCCTCTTTGTAAGATCCCTGACCATCAGGGTCAGTTCACTAGGATAGGTCACTGATGTGTCATTTGCCATAACAGTCTTTAATTTTATGGAATGTGACTGCTCTTTTCACCTTTCATTGGCTGTCATTTCTCAAAATAATGATTGCTATGCTTCAGAGCAAGCAGGGGTCTCCAAACCGCTACATGAGACCCTGATGTAAAGGGGGATTCTTTTATGGGGACCCTGATGGAAGGTGGGCTCTAATGGGAACACTTGATGTAAAGGTGGACTCTAATGGGGACTTTGATGGAAGGGGGATTTTAAAGGAGACTGTGATGTAAGGAGGGACTCCCATTGAAACTCTGATATAAGGGGGGACTCCAATGGAGAACCTGATGTAAAGGGGGGCACTGATGAGGACCCTGATGTAAGGAGGAACTCTTAGGGGGACACTTAATGTAAAGTGGGACTCTGAAAGGGACTCTCAGGTAAGGGGGGGCTTTGATGGGGACATTTGATGTAAGGGATAACACCGATGGGGACCCTGATGTAAAGGGGGACTCTGATGGAGACCTTTATGTAAAGGGGACAACTAGATGGGGACCCTGTTGTAAAGGGGGACTCTGATGAGGACCCTGATGTAAAGGGGACACCTAGATGGGGGCCCTGCTTTAAAGGGGGACTCTGATGTAGACCCTGATGTAAAGAAGGACACTGACAAGGACCCTTAAGTAAGGGGGACACTCAGATGGGGACCCTGAAGTAAAGGGGGACTCTGATGGTGACCCTGATGTAAAGAAGGACACTGATGAAGACTCTGATGTAAGGGGGACACTCAGATGGGGACTCTGGTGTAAAGGGGGACTCAGATGGGACCCTTATGTAAAGAGGTGCACTGGTGAGAATTCTGATGTAAAGGGGGGCTCTGATGGAGACCCTGATGTAAAGGGGACACTCAGATAGGGACCCTGATGTCAGGGGGGACTTTGATGGGGACGCTTGAAGTAAGGGATGACACAAATGGGGATCCTGATGCATGGGCGTCCGCAGGTGGGGGGCAATTGCCCCCCCCCCGGAATCAGGGATCAGATCAGGTGTTCCCCACTAGGTCCTTATCCTCTTGAGCCATGTATGCAGTCTCTGACCGTTTCCTGTACCATGTCCGCAGTCTCTGACTGTCTCCTGTGCTATGTCTGCAGTCTCTGACTGTCTCCTGTGCTATGTATGCAGTCTCTGACTGTCTCCTGTTCCATGTCCGCAGTCTCTGACCGTATCCTGTACTATGTCTGCAGTCTCTGACCGTATCCTGTACTATGTCTGCAGTCTCTGACCATCTCCTGTACTACGTCCGCAGTCTCTGATCGTATCCTGTACCATGTCTGCAGTCTCTGACTGTCTCCTGTACCATGTCTGCAGTTTCTGACCATCTCCTGTATCACGTCTGCAGTGTCTGACCATCTTCTGGATCATGTCTGCAGTCTCTGACCATCTCCTGGATCATGTCTGCAGTCTCCGACCATCTCCTGTATCACATCTTCAGTCTCTGACCATCTCCTGGATCATGTCTGCAGTCTCTGACCATCTCCTGTACTACGTCTGCAGTGTCTGACCGTGATAATGTAATTATGACATTGTCAAAAAGGGGCAGAGCATGGATGACCTTGAAATTATGCCCCCCCCCCTGGAAAAAGTTCTGCGGACGCCCATGTCCTGATGTAAAGGGGAACTCGGATGGGGATGCTGATGTAAAGGGGGACACTGATTAGGACCCTGATGTAAGGGGGACTCTGGTGGAGGCACTTGATACAAAGGGGGGCACCTAGATTGGGACCCTGCTGTAAAGAGGGACACTGATGGAGACCCTGATGTAAGGGGAACACTCAGGTGGGGATCTTGATGTAAAGGGGACTCAGATGGAGAACCTGATGTAAAGAGGGACACTGATGAGGACCCTGATGTAAGGGGGGCACTCAGATGGGGACCCTAATGTAAAGGGGATCTCTGATGGGGACCTTGATGTAAAGGGGGACTCAGACAGGGACCCTGATCTAAAGAGGAGCGCTGATGAGGACTCTGATGTAAGGAGCAACTTACATCAGTGCCCCTCTTTACATCAGGGTGCCCATCAAAGTCCCCCTTTACATCAGGGTCCCCATCAGAGTCCCCCTTTACATCAGGGTCCCCATCAGAGTCCCCCTTTACATCAGGGTTCCCATATGAGTGTCCCCCTTACATAAAAGTCCTCATCAGTGTCCCTCTTTCTGAAGGAGACCCTGATGTAAAGGGGATACTCAGATGGTGACCCTGATGTAAAGGGGGACTCTGATGGTGACCCTGATGTAAAGGAAGACTCTGATGGTGACCCTGATGTAAAGGGGGACTCTGATGGTGACCCTGATGTAAAGGAGGACTCTGATGGAGACCCTGATGTAAAGAGGGACACTGATCAGGACCCTGATGTAAAGGGAACATTTAGATGGGGACCCTGATGTAAAGGGGGACTCTGAGATCCTGATGTAAAGGGGGGCACTGGTAAGGACTCTGATGTAAGGGGGAACTCTGATGAGGACACTTGATATAAATGGGGACACCTAGATTGGGACCCTGCTGTAAAGATGGACTCTGATGGAGACCCTGATGTAAAGAGGGATACTGATGAGGACTTTGATGCAAGGGGGGCACTCAAATGGGGATCCTGATGTAAAGGGGGACTCTGAAGGGGACCCTGATGTAAAGGGGGACTCAGATGGGGACCCTGATATAAAGAGGGGCACTGATGAGGACTCTGATGTAAGGGAGAACTCTGATGAGGAGACTTCATGTAAATGGGGACTCTGATGAGGACGCTGATGTAAAGGGGGACTCTGATGGAACCCCTGATGTAAAGGGGAAACTCAGATGGGGACCTTGATGTCAGGGGGGACTTTGATGGGGACGCTTGATGTAAAGGATGACACAAATGGGGATCCCAATGTAAAGGAGGACTTGGAGGGGGACCCTGATGTAAAGGGGGACACTAATGAGGACCCTGATGTAAAGAGGGGCACTGTTAAGTACTCTGGTGTAAGGGGGGACTCTGATGGGGACACTTGATATAAAGGGGGACTCTGATGAAGACCCTGATGTAAGGGGGTCACTCAGGTAGGGACCCTGATGTAAAGGGGGACTCTGATGGTGACCCTGATATAAGGAGGGACTCTGATGGAGACCCTGATGTAAAGAGGGACACTGATCAGGACCCTTATGTAAGGGGAACACTCAGATGGGGATCCTGATGTAAATGGGAACACAGATGAGTATCCTAGTGTAAAGGGGGACACTGCTGGAGACCCAGATGTAAAGGGGACACTCAGATGGGGACCCTGATGTCAGGGGGGACTCTGTTGGAGATCCCTGATGTAAGAGGGATCTCAGATGGGGACACAATATAAAGGGGGACTCTGATAGGGATCCTGATGCAAAGTGGGACTCTGATGTGGACTCTGATTTAAAGAGGGGCACTGATGAGGAATCTGATGTAAGGGGGAACTCTGATGGGGACACTTGATGTAAAGGGGGTCTCTGATGGGGACCCTGGTGTAAGGGGGGTTGCTCTTATGGCGGCACAAATATTTGTGAAATATACATGTGGTCCTCATAGATTGATGCCCAGCAACAGTTAGAAAATCCTAACACAGCAGAATTTTGATGTCGTTCTTTCAGCATTGGTACCACATCCATCCATATAATGCTCTGATTAGAAACTTGCCCTCAGCTGCCATGGTCTGATTTGGAAGCTGCAATGCAGGTGCAGCTGTAGCAGGCAGTATATATAAATTGATAGCTGCAAGTAACTTGTCACATTCAGCTTTTATGTTGTGTTTTGCGCGGTTAAAAGTGATTGATTGTTGCTCTCTATACCATGACCTTGATGAATGAAAACCTTCAGAGATATAGCTTGGCTTGAAATCTCTGTTGTCTTTCATACACAACAGCTGACTGTCTCATGTTTCAGGCCCTGGGAGAAGGTGCACACAAAGATCAGGCCTATGTCAGGAGGTGAGATTTTGACACAGTAAAAAATGGCAGACTCAGAAATTGGGAGTCTCACCCACTCTTCAGGGTAAAATCACACGGACACTGAAGGGCACACAGGAAACTCAGAAGGCGTTAAAAGTAGCAGCCGCTGTACTTAATGGAGATTTTTTTTTATAGCATCTCAGAATTTTTATACCTCAGATAAAAGCTGACCCCCCCCCCACAAGCACTGCGGACTAAATAAAGCAGTTCCTGGTAAATGTATTCAGAAAGGGGGGGAAAAGATGAACATTCTGGCATTTTTTCCGACAGCAGAGGTTGGAGGCGCCAGCACCAGAGCAGAGCGCAGCGGGTGGAGCACCAGCTGGTAATCCTCAGCCGTCCTCATTGGCTATTTTTAGGTGTGATTTATTGGGAAAGTCCGGGCGTTATCTGCGGTTGGTGCGCCATACATTACATTACAGCACAAACATCACCACATTCCTGAGAAACGTCTTCTCATCCATCTCATGGATCCGCGCCGGAGCACAAACACGGCATAGGAAAGAGAGACTATGACCAAACATGGGGCACAACCCCACCATTATAGGAAGGAGGGACTACCACCAGACATAGAACTCAGCTCTGCCATTATAGGATAAAGGGATTACCACCAAACATCGAACTCCGCTCCACCATTATAGGAAAGAGGGACTACCAGCAAACATGGGCCTCAACCCCACCATTATAGGAAAAAGGGAATACCACCAAACATATAACTCAACTCCACCATTATAGGAAGGAGGGACTACCACCAAACATGGGCCTCAACCCCACCATTATAGGAAGGAGGGACTATGACTAAACATGGGGCACAACCCCACCATTATAGGAAGGAAGAACTACCAACAGACATAGAACTCAGCTCCACCATTATAGGATAAAGGGATTACCACCAAACATCGAACTCAGCTCCACCATTATAGGATAGAGGGACTACCACCAAACATCGAACTCCGCTCCACCATTATAGGAAAGAGGGACTACCACCAAACATGGGCCTCAACCCCACCATTACAGGAAAAAGGGAATACCACCAAACATAGAACTCAACTCCAACCACCATTAGGGAAATAGGATA
>BLSH010069051.1:2706100-2728729 GCA_018402905.1 Glandirana rugosa | reverse complement strand
GGCTACTCTGAGACACTCCCCTGCCCAGATCAAAACATTCAGGCCAGCAATTTACATCAGGCCTGACTAAATTTTGCCTCTCCTAGCAAAAAGACCTCTACGAAAATGCCTACACTTTGGGGGCACTACAATAGGAAAGAGGGACTACTACAAAATATAGTTTAGAGGGACTACCACCAAACATGGAATACAGTTCCACCAATATAGGAAAGAGGGACTACCACCAAACATGGAATACAGTTCCACCAATATAGGAAAGAGGGAAATCCACCAAACATGGGGCATAACCCCACTATTATAGGAAGGAGAGACTATGACCAAACATGGAATACAACTCCACCTTTATAGGAAAGAGGGACTACCATCAGACATGGAACTCAGCTCCACCATTATAGGAAAGAGGGGTTGTGACCAAACATAGAACTCAGCTCCACCATTATAGAAAAGAGGGACTACCACCAAACAAGGGACACAGCTCCCTCATTATAGGAAAAAGGGACTATAACCAAACATGGAACATGTATCCACCAATATAGGAAAGAGGGACTACCACCAAACATGGAACTCAGTTCCCTATTAGAGGAAAGAGGGAGTATTACATGGAACACGGTTCTACCATTATAGGAAAGAGGGGCTAGAACCAAACATGGAACAAGGCTCCACCACTATAGGAGACTCTTTGCCTGTCTAATCCTATGGGGCACGGGTAACATTTAAGAAATGCAACTAAAAGCAGTGTGTTTCATTTTATTAAGTGGCATTAACCGCCATCAGCGTTCCACATATAACTTATTTTCATTGTGAAATTGATGCATACCCTAGTGAGAACCCCGAATTTTACTATATCTCGTCCCCCTACCTATGCCTCCGGTGTAGGATCCCAATACTGATAGTGGGAGGAATCCTATACTCATTGTGGGAGGAGTTAGCCTGTCATTTCCGATAAGTGTCTTAGCTGTTGTGCCTCCCATAGGGAACTACATTTCTCGTGATTCTCTGTTTCTCAAAGGGGACTTAACAAGTGGGTGTGTCCTATATAAATTATACTCAGCCCTTTGCAGGTATGTGGGTGGCCAGGCCGGTGTAGAGCCGGTGGAGCATAGGCATGTCCAATAAGTGCAGACTGGGTGGAACATTGGCATGGTTAACAAGTCCATCAAGTGCAGAGTGGGTGGGGCATACAGTGCCTTGAAAAAGTATTCATACCCCTTGAAATTTTCCACATTTTTTCATGTAACAACCAAAAACGTAAATGTATTTTATTGGGATTTTATTTGATAGACCAACACAAAGTGGCTCATAATTGTGAAGTGGAAGGAAAATGATAAATTGTTTTCAAAACGTTTTACAAATAAATCTGTGAAAAGTGTGGTGTGCATTTGCATTCAGCCTCCTTTACTCTGACACCCCTAACTAAAATCTAGTGGAACCAATTGCCTTCAGAAGTCACCTAATTAGTAAATAGAGTCCCCCTGTGTGTAATTTAATCTCAGTATAAATACAGCTGTTCTGTGAAGCCCTCAGAGGTTTGTTAGAGAACCTTAGAGGACAAACAGCATCATGAAGGCCATGGAACACACCAGACAGGTCAGGGATAAAGTTGTGGAAAAGTTAAAAGCAGGATTAGGATATAAAAAAAATCCCAAGCTTTGAACATTTCACAGAGCTCTGTTCAATCCATCATCCAAAAATGGAAAGCGTATGGTACAACTGCAAACCTACCAAGACATGGCCGTCCACCTAAACTGACCGGCCGGCAAGGAGAGCATTCATCAGAGAAGCAGCCAAGAGGCCAGCGGTGGCCTGTCCATTAGGGGCGTACGGGCACCGCCCCCCCCCCCCAATCCATCTGTCTGACCCCTGATCTACATATCGGGGAGCTGGACTATGGATTCCAATGGCAAAGACAAGGAAGAGAGGCGCCTCTAAGTGCAGACTTTTAAAACAATTTATTGATAAAAACAAAGTGGCAACTCACATTTGAGTAGATTATAACAGGCAGAACTGTGGGGGACAAACATCCCAAGACTGGATAGTGGTGGACCAATCTTCCGCTCCTTCATTGCAATCTCTGCAGCGACTGCAGCCCCACTTTGTCTTTTTGATTTTACTTTTCATTACAGGTGGACTAATATTATGGACTTTTACAGGGTAATTGAATCACTCAGGTGTTTGTGCCTTTTTACTTGTTTTTATGTATTCCAATGGGAGGGGTTTGAAGCATGTGATTAGAGCCAGAGGCTCTAATAGGCTTCAAATGAGGGAAGGCTCGGGCGCATTACCTAGTTGTGTGACGGTAGCGAATGAATTTTATCTATTTTCACACTCAATCTTCTCCCTGCCTTGTCTGACACCTGTTTCCCGATTGCCCAAAACGTCAGGCGATCCTATTGCATGCCTGACATGAAGCCAGGGAAGAAGCTGCTGGAGCCACTGCTCGCAGCCCTTCACCCTGGAGCTGCTGCCCGCACCCACCACCCTGGAGCTGCTGCCCGCACCCGCCACCCTGAAGCCACTGCCAGCACCTGCCAGCCTGGAGCCGCTGCCCGCACCCGCCACCCTGGATCCGCTGCCCACAACCGCCAGCATGGAGCTGCTACCTGCACGCTGCACCAGCCACCCTGGAGCTGCTGCCCACACCCAACACCCTGGAGCTGTGCCGGACCAACCGGCAAATGCACTTGGGGGGGTGTTAATGCCGTGCCCCCAGCCGCCTAGGGGGGTTGTTGTTTGCCGCCCCCCCCATAAAAAACCCACCAGCCGCCACTGCAAGAGGCCCGTGGTAACTCTGGAGGAGCTGCAGAGATCCACAGCTCAGGTGGGAGAATCTGTCCACAGGACAACTATTCGATTTTTGGCCTAAAAAAAAACACTATGTGTGGCGGAAAACTAACACTGCACATCACCCTGAACACATCATCCCTACTGTGAAACATGGTGGTGGCAGAATCATGTTGTGGGGATGCTTTTCTTCAGAAGGGACAGGGAAGCTGGTCAGAGTTGATGGGAAGATGGATGGAGCCAAATACAGGGCAATCTTAGAAGAAAACCTGTTAGAGTCTGCAAAAGACTTGAGACTGGGGTGGAGGTTCGCCTTCCAGCAGGACAATGACCCTAAACATACAGCCAGAGCTACAATGGAATGGTTTAGATCAAAGCATATTCATGTGTTAGAATGGCCCAGTCACAGTCCAGACCTAAATCCAATTGAGAATCTGTGGCAAGACTTGAAAATTGCTGATCACAGACGCTCTCCATCCAATCTGACAGAGCTTGGGGGATTCTGCAAAGAAGAATGGGCAAAAATATCCTCTCTAGATGGGCAAAGCTGGTAGAGACTTCCCCAAAAAACCTGCAGTTGTAATTGCAGAGAAAGGCGGTTCTACAAAGTATTGACTCAGGAGGACGCCGTACAAATGCCCCCCACACTTTTCACAGATTTATTTGTAAAACATTTGGGAAACCATTTTTCATTTTCCTGCCACTTCACAATTATGGCCACTTTGCGTTGGTCGATCACATAAAATCCCAATAAAATACATTTAGGTTTTTGGTCGAAACATGACAGAATGTGGAAAATTTCAAGGGGTATGAATACTTTTTCAAGGCTCTGTAGGCTTGCTTTACGTTTGGATTGACAAGTCAGAGCCTAGTAAGGAACGCTAGTCACATCCCCAGCCAAATGGGGGTTCATTGCTTCTTATGAACACACTTGGGCTGATCATGTGGCTAAACCCTCATTTTAAAAGATTTTAGCAAGTGCATAGGCCCGGCCTATCTTGATATCTCCAGAACAGAAGCAGGTAAGACTCTATGGTGAGGATTGGAAGTTGGGAGGGTGGGGGGTGAAATTATAAATTAAATTGTCATTTGTAAAATTAGGCACCCAACACAATATACTTCTATATTTTCCCTAAGTCACTCGGCCAGCCATGGGCGTCCGCAGAACTTTTTCCAGGGGGGGGCATAATTTCAAGGTCATCCATGCTCTGCCCCTTTTTGACAATGTCATAATTACATTATCATGGTCAGAGACTGCAGACGTAGTACAGGAGATGGTCAGAGACTGCAGACGTAGTACAGGAGATGGTCAGAGACTGCAGACATGATCCAGGAGATGGTCAGAGACTACAGACGTGATACAGGAGAAGGTCAGAGACTGCAGACATGATCCAGGAGATGGTCAGAGACTGCAGACGTGATACAGGAGATGGTCAGAGACTGCAGACGTGATACAGGAGACAGTCATAGACTGCGGACATGATACAGGAGACGGTCAGAAACTGCAGACATGGTACAGGAGACAGTCATAGACTGCAGACATGGTACAGGAGACGGTTAGAGACTGCGGACATGGTACAGGAGATGGTCAGAGACTGCAGACATAGTACAGGATACGGTCAGAGACTGCAGACATGTTACAGGAAACGGTCAGAGGCTGCATACATGACTCAAGAGGATAAGGACCTAGTGGGGAACCCCTGATCTGATGCCTGATTCCAGGGGGGGCAATTGCCCCCCCCTTGCCCCTACCTGCGGACGCCCATGCGGCTAGCAATGCAGATTTCCAAGATTGGATGCTGATAAATTGTCTTTTGGGAATGCGCACAGAAATGCGCGTTTCGGGAATATGTGAGAAGCACCCCTCAAACTTGAGGGGCCATTCATTTTTAATTGCACCCCAAACACAGCTAGAAAACGCACAATGCCCACCACCCAAGAAGGTGTGGAAGCTTCTTTTGGGGTGTTTGCAGCATGAAGAGCAGCAAAAACAAAAGCGCATTGGTGTGACGCGCAGGTGTGAATGGGGCCTTAATGATAAAAGGTGGAGCTTTTCTAAAAAACAAAAAAAAAATGATACTGTTGCTGTATATTATTGAAGCCCGCGGATCACCATTGTGTCTTCCTCAGGTGCGACGTGCCGCGTTTCCACGTTTTCGGTCACGGCGCCGGTGTCAGGTTGATGGTCGCTCTGTAGTGTCGCAGGAAGGATTCTGGGGAGAGCGGAATGTTCAGGCTGTGGAAAAATATTTACATTCTGGGATGTTCTCGGGAACACAGGCGCTCCGGCTCATGTGCTCACCGCTGTAAACAATTCGCGCGCAGGAATCCGACCGTCTCCTCCGGCGTTGGGCTGTGTGTCCATCAGGTGCAAAGTCCTGATGGATGATAGGCGAGAGGAACGCAGAATGGAAATGTCAGGCCGTGACCCCATGTTTATGGTGCTGTGTGATTGTTGTTGAGAACGACCCGAACGCACGTTACGCCGCCAGGAAGGGAAATGCCTGAGGGAGGGCGTCACGGGGAAACTCCAGGCAGAAAAGAAAATAATGGCGATAAAATGGCCGCTGCCCGCTGGTCCGATATTATCGCTCCAGCCTGACGCAGAGGTTCCCAGTTTTGGCTGGATTCAAATCTGTGCGTTTTATGTCCGTTACCATTAAATGCAATATAAAGTGCGCAAAAACGCAAAAAAAAAAATGTGTGCAAAAGCGCATCAAAAATGCAGAGCACGGGAATTTTTTTAGCGCACTGCGCCTAAATTGCATGTAAAGTGCGCAGGTGTCAAATTTTTCAAAATGAATATGTTTCCCAGAGTGTACACCTACCCCAAGGACTCACCAGGTCACCTAGCCTATCTGAAGTACTCACCTACCCCAAGAGTCTACTTACCTCTCTGTGGGGTCACCTACCCAACAAATTCCATATGCTCCCCTATCACCAGTGCCTACCTACCCCTAGTTACCACTAACTCCTAGCAGTCACTCACCAGGTCACCCAGCCTATCCCAAGTACTCACCTACCCCAAGTGTCCATTTACCCCTTTTGTGGGGTCACCTACCCCACAAATTCCATGTGCTCCCCTATCCCCAGTGCCCGCCTACCCTGAGTTACCACACTCAGTCACTCACCAGGTCACCTAGCGTATCCCAAGTTCTCACCTACCCCAGATGTCCACTTGTGGGGTCACCTACCCCACAAATTCCATGTGCTTGCCTATTGCCAGTGCCCACCAACCCTGAGTTGCCATTGACTCCCAGGTGGTCACCTACCCAGTGAATTCTATGTGCTCACTCATCCTGAGTGCCCACATACCCCGTCTACACACCCCCATAATGTAGGATCACCTAGCTCCAGTGCTCACCTACCCTGAGTACCCACCTCTTCTCTGTGGTTTCATCCATTCTGAGTGCCCACTGACTTCTTGTAGTCATTTACCCAGTGTGATCACCTACCTTGCGTGCCTAAACACCTCTTGTGGTTACCTGCTCCACCTACCCCCCATAGTCACCTAACCCAAGCGCCCACCAACACTGGGCAGTCACTTATCTTATACACTGACCTACCGCTTGGTGTTTCCTACTCCGATTGTCCACCCACCCTGTGTGCCCAGCATCCCAGTACAGTCACTTAAACTGAGTACCCTTGTTGGGTCACCTACCCTGCGCGCCCACTGACTTTATGCAGTCCCCTACCCAGAGTGCTCCCCTATCCTGAGTGCCTATGTACCTCTTGTGGTCACAAACCATAAGTGCCCACCTACACCCAGTGATCAGCTATCTCCAGTGGTAACCTACTGCAAGTGCCCACCAACGCTGTGCAGTCACTTATGCTACGTACTTACCCACTCCTTGATGTTTCCTACTCCGACTCCCAACTTACTCTGAGTGCCCACCAACTCTGTGGAGACACTTACCCTGACTGCTCACCTCCCCCTTGATGTTTATTCTATGACTGTTCAACCTACCCTGAGTGCCCACCAACCCATATGGGGGCACAGTGGTGTAGTGGATAGCACTTTCGCCTGGCAGCAAAAGGGTCGCTGGTTCGAATCCCAACCATGACACTACCTGCCTGGAGTTTGCATGCTCTCCCTGTGCCTGTGTGGCTTTCCTCCGGGTTCTCCGGTTTCCTCCCACACTCCAAAGACATGCTGGTAGGTTAATTAGATCCTGTCTAAATTATCCCTAGTATATGTATGAATGTGACTTAGGGACCTTAGATTGTAAGCTCCTTGAGGGTAGGGATTGATGTGAATGTACAATGTATACGTAAAGCGCTGCGTAAATTGACAGCGCTATATAAGTACCTGGAATAAATAAATATACCCTGACTGCTCACCTGCAACTTAATGTGGTTATCTACGCCGATCCACCTACCCCTTAATGGTTCCTGCCCCAAGTACCACCTACCTTGAGTGCCCACCATCCCTGGGCAGTCACATATCCCAAGTGCTCATCTACACCATGATGTTGCCTATCCTATCTGCCCGCCAGCCCTGCGCAGTCACTTACCCTGAGTGCCCACCCTACCACTTGATGTTTCCTGCACCAATATGGTCACCAACCCCACGTGCCCACTCTTCCCATGTGACCAACCACCCCAGGTATACCCCCACCCACCCTCATGTGAAGAGGGCGGCACCATTTTCAAACCCTAGAAATTATTTTCTCTGTCTCTGTTCACCACCCCCAGTGCCTGAAACATGTCACTCTCCATAAAATCTACTTGGGAGGACAACAGAACATAATGTGAGACTCTCCCCTATGCTCCATGTCAGCCAGTGCAGGCGCGTCCTCCCCCAGCCCAACAGGGACTAAATTTAAAGCGGAACTCCAACTCTGAGGGAGGTTCAGGGATGAACTCAGAATAAACTGCGAAAGTTACTTTTATTTCCTTTACACTTTACTTCCTTCAAATGTGTTCTTCACTGTGATGTGCTAACCGGGTCCAGGCTGCCTGGCTGTGAACATAACGCTGGGGTCAATGCAGGAAGTGCCTCCTGGGGGATCATTTCTATTCTCCGTCTGTTAACAGTCAGCCACGTGCGGGAGAAATACCAAAAGTCGCCGGAAGCCGATAGACAAAAGCAGAGTCAGGAATTATAGACTGGAGATCTCACCACAGGAGGTGCCAAGACAAGTAGGAGGCCGGCGGTTGACTCAGCGCGGCACGCTCCACCGATAACTGAGACATCAGTTTTGGCCAGAGGGACCTTTAAAACATAAAAAGTTGTCTGACCTTCTCTGAAGAAGGCGTCTCATCCCTCTATAAACCTGCGGAGGTGATCTGATTTATATGGAAACATCTCCTCCGCCTTTCCCAGACGCTGGGGCGTATTTCGGTGTCATCGCGTTCTGAAATGTCGCCGGGCATAAATCAGAAGAATCTATTATCGCTCGACGCCCTGCTGATGGATTGAGCGCCCCGCGAATGTCACTGAGCAGCTCTCATTTTTAAGGTGAAATAGAATAGAAACAGCAAAGCTATCACGGTGCATGGCTTGTGGTGGCGGCAATAGCGAGCGCTAGGTAGGTCATGTGACCCCACCCACCCTTATAGGGTTTACAGGCCATACCACCATGTGACCCTTGCCACCCGTCTGCTATAATACAAGGTCATCACAGATTTAAAAATGCTAATGATTTTTTATATTTAAATGGTATTTTACTTCCGTTAGGGTCCACTCACACCATCGGAGAGTGCATGTGGTTCTGTGCAAGTGACTCCTTAAGGGGGCTGTAGACCCAGAATAGGCCCTTAGGTCACATGACCCACCTCAGAAGCTGCAGACCCAGAGTGGGCCATAATGTCATGCGACCCCCTAAAGGGGCTGGAAACCCAGAATAGGCCCTTATATCACATGACCCGCTACAAAAGCTGCAGACCCAGATTGGGCCATAATGTCATGTGACCCCTAAAGGGGCTGGAGACCCAGAATAGGCCCTTATATCACATGACCCACTACAGAAGCTGCAGACCCAGAGTCGGCTGTAATGTCATATCACCCCTTAAAGGGGTTGCAGACCCAGAATAAACCCTTATGTCACATGACCCGCCACAGAAGCTGCAGACCCAGAGTGGGCCGTAATGTCATGTGTCCCCCCTAAAGTAGCTGCAGACCCAGAAGAGGCCCTTATGTCACATGACCCGCCACAGAAGCTGCAGACCCAGAGTGGGCCATAATGTCATGTGACCCCCTAAAGTAGCTGCAGACCCAGAATAGGCCCTTATGTCACATGAAGCTGCAAACCCAGAGTGGGCTGTAATGTGGTGTGACCACTTAAAGGGGTTGCAGACCCAGAATAAACCCTTATATCACATGACCTACCTCAGAAGCTGCAGACCCAGGATGGGCCGTAATGTCATGTGACCCCCTAAAGGGGCTGAAGACCCAGAATAGGCCTTATATCACATGACCCGCCTCAGAAGCTGCATACCCAGAATGGACCGTAATGTCATGTGACCCCCCTAAAGGAGCTGCAGCCCCAGAATAGGCCCTTATATTACATGACCCGTCACAGAAGCTGCAGACCCAGAGTTGGACGTAATGTCATGTGACCCTTTAAAGGGGCTGAAGTAGGGTGACCACATCATGCCCAGGATTTCCTGCATCCCCCGTACAGTGTCCCGGAATTAAACTGACCCAGCCACCATAACAACGAGCCGACGATGGAATCTGTCACTTGTGACGGTATGCGAGGCGAAGTGGTGGACGACCGCTACCTGTTGCCTCGTATGCGTTCATTGGGACTGGTTTAAACAGAGTCCGGTCCGGATTTTACCAGCCACCATGGTAGGGCTGGTTCCGGTCCGGAGTTGGTGGTCCACTGGAGTCCACAAGCAGAGGTGGCTTAAATAATCAGGAAGAGATCTCACTTGAGCTCTTACCTGGAACTCAGAGAGGGATCTGAGGGAGCTCTGTGTCTGTTTGGACTTTAAAAGACAAGGTTTGCATTGTGCTTATGTTTTGTGGGTGTCAGGGGCAAGCCCCACACTGTATAGTGAGGAAATTAACTGTTTAGTTTAGCCCTAGACGGCAAGAACCTATTTTCTGTTTTGTTTTTAACCTGAAAATCTTTTATCAGTAAACCTGGCAAGCCTCCAGATTTTAAAGAAAGCTGCCTGCACGCTGACTATTTTCCTCAGGAAAGTTGATCCCCATGAGCTAATCTCCCACACACTCCTTTCTATCCTGCACGGCTATCAGTGCGCAGTAAAAGCTGGTTGTTAAGGAGCGGGGCCAGTAAGTCAACTGCGGCGTCCTTAATAACCGATGAGTTACCAGCTGCCAATGGGCTTCCCTGCAGACAGCTGAATAAAAAAGAAAAATGCAGGAAAAATAAAAACAAAAACAGCGTGGGGCCCCCCCAAAATCCATACCAGACCCTTGTCCAAGCATCCAGCTGGGGGGGGGGGAACGAGCGAGTGGCCTGATTAACGATGGATTTACATCAGGGGACACTGTTTTTATTTATTTATTAATAAAGGAGTTGTCCAAAACGGTCTCTGTGTTTTTATTACTTTTTGGTGAATGGGTAGGGGTACTATGTACTATGGGGAGCAGGATCTGAGGACCCCCTTGTTACCCCCCCCGCTCACCTACCCCCACAAACATTGGCCAGGCTTGTGGGGAAGAGACCCTTGTCCCCATCAGAGCCCCCCCGCCCCAAAGCGCCCAACCTCCCATGTTGAGGGCATGTGGCCTGGTATGGTTCAGGAGGGGGCGTTTGCTCGTCCCCTCCCCCCTCCTTTCCTGACCTGCCAGGCTGCATGCTCCAATAAGGCCTCATACACACGGACGTTTTTTGACGCCGGCGTTTTCTGGCGTTTTTTGCAGCTCTCCATGTTAGTCAATGGCCCCATAAAAACGTCAGCATTTTTGAGCTGTAGATGGCGTCGGCGTTAGTGAGCTGAAAGTAGAACCCACGGCCAGCGCGTTCTGAGGCTGTAACGTTTTGGCATTTTTTGACGCTGACGCTGCAAAACGCCAACTAACGCCAACAAACGCCAACTAATATTGTACCGGCGTTTTCTGGCGTTTTTTGACACCGACGCTTTTAGGTTGAAAAATAGCAGAGGGATGATTTTTTTTTAAAAACGCCTATTGACGCCGACGCTCACTAACACTGATGCATAACGCTGAAAAACGCCTTTTTTTTTTCCTTGACGTCGGGCCCGACGTTTTGTTTATTTTTAAAGATACGCCCGTGTGTATGAGGCCTAAGGGTCTGGTATGAATTTTGGGGGGGTTTATATTTCTTATATTTGGGGGGGGGGGGTTTATGTTTCTTTTAATAGCTGGGTGTCACCAATTGCAAGCGTGAGTCAATTTAAATGGGATTTGACTAATTTTTTTTTCTTTCAAATTTCTTTACTTCATTTTTGCTGCAGCATGTTCTATACATTTTACAGATGCACCACTTCACAGGAAGATTAAGGAGACCCCCCCAGACATGATATTTAAAGGAATTTTTCATTTTTATTGTTGTACTTTAACCACTTCCCCACCTGGCCTATTGACAAATGACTGCCGGGGGGGGTGGTTCAGTTATCCTGTTGACGTCCTCAGGATAACCTGCGATTGCGCGCATCGCGGCAATTGGTGGTGCGGTGTGTCAGTCGGACCCACTGCATTACCGATCTCGATACCGATCCATCGGAAGCTGTTTACCATGTGATCAGCCGTGACCAATCACGGCTGGTCACAGTGTAAACAGGAAGAGCCATTTATCGGGTTTTCCTCTACTCGCGTCTGCAGACGCAAGTAGAGGAGGGCCAATTGGCTGCTCTCCTGGCAGGGGGGTCTGCACTGATTATTTATTAGTGCAGCCCACCCCTGCAGGATCGCCACCCAGGACCACCAGGGATGCCACCAGGACCACCATGGAATGCTCACCTAGGGACCACCAGGGAAAATACAATGGAACCCCACCCTAACCACCAGGGAGCCCACCCTAGACCATAAGGTAAGGGGCACAATGCTCATCTTGGATGCCACCCTGGACCACCAGGGAATGTGTCCTAAATAATTCCATTTATCATTACCGCCTATCAGTGCCCACCAGTGCCACCTATCAGTGTCACCCATCAATGCCACCTATCAGTGCCCAGTGCCACCTATCAGTGCTCATCAGTGCAGCCTATGAGTGCCCATCAGTGCCGCCTATGAGTGCCCATCAGTGTCGCTTATCAGTGCCACCTATCAGTGCCCATCAGTGCTGCTTATCAGTGCCGTCTATCAGTGCTGCATATATGCCACCTCATCAGTGCCAATCAGTGCTGCCTCATCAGTGCCCATCAGTATAGCCTCATCAGTGCCCGTCAGTGATGGAGAAAATGTACTTCTTTACAAAGTTTTGTGACAGAAACAAAGAAAAACTTTTTCAAAATTTTAAGTCTTTTTTTATTTGTAGCTCAAAAATAACCCCCCCCCCCCCCCCAGAGGTGATCGAATACCACCAAAAGAAACCTCTATTTGTGGGGAAAAAATGCTAAAAATTTAGTTTGGGTACAACATCACATGACCACGCAATTGTCATTCAAAATGCAACAGCTCTGAAAGCTGAAAATTGGTTTGGGAGGGAAGGGGGGTAAGTGCCCTGCAATGAAGGTGGAGGTGGTTAAGTACCATTAAAATCACTGCTCCTGAAAAAAATTGTTTTTAAAATTTGCAAATTGTATACCACCTGTCTAAACTGGTTTTGTTTTTCGTAAAATTAGCAAAAGAAAAAGGTATCAAAAATCCTATTTTTTTTTTGGGAAGGGGGGGGGGGGGGCATGGCAGTTTAGAAATATGGTCACCCTAGACTGCAGACCCTGAATAGGCCCTTATGTCACATGACCCGCCCCAGGAGCTGCAGACCCAAAATGGGCCGTAATGTCATGTGAATTTTTGAAGGGGCCGCAGACCCAGAACATTCCGCACAGTCACACGACTCCCCACAGAAGCTGCAGACCCCAAACAGGCAGGCCCCTTTTACCAAAGCTGAAGACCCAGAAAGGGCAACACTTCCATTTGAACCCTTACAGAGACTGCAGACCCAGATCAGGCTGTTGTGTGTCACATGACCCCTTTACAGCAGCAGACCCAGAATTGTGCGGTCCCGTGACATTGCTGCCATGATTAATCACTTCTACATGCTGCTGTGTCTGCGCCAAACACAGGACCATCGTGTTGTATCTCTGTGTGCTACAAAGAAAACAGAATTCATTGTTACCAGCAACTCTGAGGCCAACTGCGGGGTCCTCCTGTGCCCTTGATGGTCAGGAAGTCAGCTGTGTGCCGAAAAATGTTTCCCCCCAAGCCAGAGACTTTAATTCTCTTCTAATAAGCTGCCAAGAAGTCAGGAAGATCTATGTAAAATATTTTTGAGGGTTGTGTCTGTTTTTGATTTGGGAAATCTCTGCTCTGGCTTCCACCAGATTCGGTTAAAAATAAAAGAAATCTAAAATAATAAAATTTGGGCAAATGCAAAAAAAAATAAAAAAAATTTGGTGAAATACATTGAAGTCAATGGGGAAGGAGATATTAGGCACAATGGGCTTACAGAAGCTCCAGGCATGTGTCCTTCCCCTCTCAGGCCATTTATTTGAAATATATATATATATATATATACAGTGGCTTGCTGTATTTATATATATATATATATATATATATATATATATATATATATATATATATATATATGGTTTTTTTTTTAAATATCACTTTTATTGAGTTTCTTTAAGTTTTAAATCCTTTTTAAAGAGAGAAAAAAACTGAATAAAATAAAAATATGCACAAAAGCAAAGAACACTGTAGGAAATAAACAAAATAAATGTAAAAAAAGCTTTCCGGGCAAATTTGATTGAAGTAGGATTGTTGGTGTCTGGATAAAGTGGGCCTTGAGAGGATAGGAAAGTCCTCCTCTTCCTCCTGCTGCTCTGCCTCCAGTGCCCTGTCCATAATGCCACACAGTCTGCTCCAGCAGGAACAGAACAGGGATTGTGTCACTGATGCATGCACTGTCACGGCTCACCATCCTTGTGGCCTCCTCAAATGGTGACAGTAAAGTGTATGCATCCTTTATGATCACTATGAAAAAAGGGATACACCGCTCCAGGTCCGGACCTGTGCCTGATATGGACCACGGTGCCTGCCGCGGCTCGCCACCGCTCACTTAAATGCACCAAAAGACAAACAGGCGGCACTCCATGGGTATTCTTTGATTGCAGTTTATTTCAATGCGGCATGTACAGGTACAGATGGATACAGGTAGACGCGTTTCACTCGGTGCCTCTGAGCTTGGAGGCACCGAGTGAAACGCGTCTACCTGTATCCATCTGTACCTGTACATGCCGCATTGAAATAAACTGCAAGCAAAGAATACCCATGGAGTGCCGCCTGTTTGTCTTTTGGTGCATCCTTTATGATCAGCCATAACCGTGGGGGAAAAAGCAGAGGCGGCCTGAGCCTGTCGTCATGCCATACTCGCACAGGTATTCGTTGATGGCCCTCTTCTGCATGTATAGCCGCTGCAGCATTGCCAAAATCAAGTTCCACCTGGTGGGCATGTCACAAATCAGGTGGTTTACGGGAAGGTGGAATTCCCGCTAAATTTCAGCCAACCGAGCACTGGCTGTGTATGACCGCTGGAAATGGCTACAGACTCTTCTGGCCAACTTTAGCACATCTTCCAACCCTGGGTACCCGTTTAGGAAACGCTGCACCACCAAATTGAGGACATATGCCAGGCATGGCACGTGTCAACGTTCCCTGTCTGAGGGCGGACAGAAGGTTTGAGCCATTATCGCACACCACGATTCCTGGCTCCAGCTTGTGTGGTGTGAACCACCTCTGGGCCTGTCCCTGCAGAGCTGCAAGAATCTCTGCTCCGGTGTGGTTCCTGTCCTCTAGACACACCAGCTGAAGCACTGCGTGGCACCTTTTAGCCTGATTAATGGAATAGCCCTTTGAACGCTTAGGGGGTACCTGATGTTCATAGGACAGTTCTGCAGAGAAGGGCATGGAGGTGGCGGAGAAGGAGGAGGGGGGGTAGAGCTCACAGGTCTGGCATCATCACCACCAGCTGTATGGTGACGTGGGGGCACAACAAGCTGCAGCACCTAGCCCTGTCCTGCATCCTTCCGAGGATACAAAATACATTGTTCCTGCCCATGCTTGCTGGACCACGTGTCAGCAGTAAGGTGGATTTTATGGCTGACTGCATTGCCCAACGATGCCAGGACATTCCCTTCCATGTGATGACAGAGAGATTGAACGGCCTTACGTGAAATGTAGTAGTGAATGGGAACCCACCATTGTGGTACAGCACATTGTGCGAATTCGCGGAAGGAGGCAGAATCCACTAGGCTGAAAGGCAGAAGTTGGAGAGTCAACAGCTTTGACAAGCTTGCATTTAGACACTGGGCATGTGGGTGGCAGGGACTGTATTTTTTCCGCTGCAGCAGATGGGGCAGAGAAATTTACCGGCTACAGTCTACAGCTGATGGTGTGCTGCTGGCTGATGTGCTGCTAGGACCTGGGACACCCTGTGCTATACCATAAAACCTGTCAGTGGAGGCTGCTGAAAGGCAATGACTCGGTATAACAGGGGCAGACTGAACTGGGTAAGGAGGAGGGACAGATTTGTGCCCTTTTGTGTGGCTTTTAGGTGCTCTTGCCAATGGGCTGAGTGGTTGGATGTTAAATGCCTTGTTAAGCATGTGGTACCCAAATGGAGGCAGGTTTATCCACTCTGGCAAGTGCAGGGGACTGCACACTTGTCTCTGCTTGTGTGGCAGAGGATGAGGAGGATGAAGAAGGTTTAGTAAGCCAGTCCACCACCTCCTCTGCATGCTGTGGCTGGATAGCACGGGCAACATCACTAAACAGAGGAAATGATGCCCTGCCTGAGGACTGATCACCACATCCACCTTTGCCTGTGGACACATTTGTTGCTGGCCCCTTACAGTGCCAAGGGAACGTCTGATTCTCCTTGTTGTCCTAGACATTATTGGGACGGAGGGGGTGGTGCTTATTAGCAAATGTAAAGAAGTGGCAATCTGTACGTAGATGCACTTTAATCAGTGTAAAGTGGTGTTTGGTGCACTTTAATTTGATTACTCAGACTACACAGACACACTCCACAGATACATTATAATATACTGCAATATAATGCGTCAAACATACAGTGACGCACAAAACTATATGGCATTAAACTGGCAGTAACGCACATAAAACTATATGGTGTTAACCTTGCAGTAACGCACACAGAACTATATGGCGTTAAACTGGCAGTAACGCAGATAACTATATGGCATTAAACTGGCAGTAATGCACAAAACTATATGGCGTTTAAACTGGCAGTAACGCACACAGAACTATATGGCATTAAACTGGCAGTAATGCACAAAACTATATGGCATTAAACTGGCAATAACGCACACAGAACTATATGGCGTTAAACTAGCAGTAATGCACACAAAACTATATGGCGTTAAACTGTCAGTAACGCACACAGAAGTAAATAGCGTTAAACTGGCAGTAACACACACAGAAGTAAATGGCATTAAACTGGCAGTAACGCACACAGAAGTAAATGGCGTTAAACTGGCAGTAACGCACACAGAAGTAAATGGCATTAAACTGGCAGTAACGCACACAGAAGTAAATGGTGTTAAACTGGCAGTAACGCACACAAAACTATATGGCGTTAAACTTGCAGTAATGCACAAAACCATATGGCGTTAAACTGGCAGTAACGCACACAGAAGTAAATGGCGTTAAACTTGCAGTAACGCACAAAACTTTATGGCGTTAAACTGGCAGCAATGCACACCAAACCATATGGTGTTACACTGGCAGTAACGACCAGGTATACAGCTGTTCTATCGTATGATTAACAAAAGCTTACCTATATTTAAACTTATATACAATGGCAGGGCCTGCCCTAAAAAGTTCTTCAAGACATGGCAACCATGGCTTGATATTGCTGATTCCTTTTGGAAGGATGCGCCATTGTCTCAGCAATAAAGGGGCATTAACCACTTCCCTCAAAGCGACATCATATGACGTCGCAACTTTGAGTGGAGATATCTGAATGGTGCCTGCAGCTACAGCGATTCTGTGTAAGATAAAAGTGGTCTTACGCATACGTAAGTCCCGCCCGCATATGAAAATGGTGTTCAAACCACACATGTGAGGTATCGCCGCGATCGTTAGAGCGAGAGCAACACTGCTATCACTAGAACCCCTCTGTAGCTCAAAACTGCTAACCTGTATAATTTTTTTAAATGTCGCCAATGGAGATTTAGCAAAGTTTGTCGCCATTCCGCGAGAGGACGCAATTTTGAAGCATGACATGTTGGGTATCATTTTACTCGGCATAACATTATCTTTGACAATATGGAAAAAAAATTGGCCTAACTTTACTGTTTTCTTATTTTTTAACTCAAAAAACTGAATTTTTCCCAAAAAAATCCCACTTGGAAGACCACTGCGCAAATACGGTGTGACATAAAGTTTTGCAATGACTGCCATTTTATTCTTTAGGGTGTTATAAAAAAAAAAAAAAAAAATATATATATATATATATATATATATATATATATAAAATGTTTGGGGGTTCTAAGTAATTTTATAGCAAAAAAAACTGTTTTTAACTTGTAAACACCAAACACCAAAAACAGGCTCGGTATTGAAGTGGTTAATCTAACTGTTTTTCTGTATACCTGAATGTATACGTCTTTCACCCCCTTTTTTTTTTTTAACCTGCTTGACCCCGATATGAGGGGGCTGGGAGGAGGTGTTCGAATTTTGACAGACAATGGTATGTATGTGGGTATGTCTGGGATGAATGGGTATGTATGGTTTAATATTCCCCTGTTGACTCTAACTCATCCTATACTCTTTGTCCGTCTGGATCCAAGTAGTGGCAATTGCCGCTAATTTATACTATTTTTTTCTTCCCCGGAAGTTGTTTGGGGACAATGCTACTCTGTAGTATACAGTTGGCCATGTTTGGCTCTATGTTATGTTACATATAATGCTGATTTCATATACTTGTGTGTACCTGTGATTGTCTACCTATTTTTTGTTTCAATACCAATACACAATTACTTTGAAAAATAAAAAACTGGCAGTAACGCACACAAAACTATATGGCATTAAACTGGCAGTAACGCGTACAGAAGTAAATGGCGTTAAACTGGCAGTAACACACACACAGAAGTAAATGACGTTAAACTGGCAGTAACGCACACAGAAGTAAATGGCGTTAAACTGGCAGTAACACACACAGAAGTAAATGGCGTTAAACTTGCAGTAAGGCAATCAAATAGACGGTGTTCAACCGTCACTACACTGACCCTATCTGAACTGTCCCTACTCTAGCTATACACTAATATAAATATTAGTGACACGGTCTCACTACACTACACTGGAACTATCTGAGCTGTCCCTAGCTGCACACTATGCAAAGCTGAATGATGATCCTCCTCACTACACTCACACTATCCCTAGACTGACACTAAACTAATATTCTACACTGACAATTGAAGCACAATAGCACAGTATAGCAAACTAACTAACTAATAGCACTGAACAGAGCCCTGTTCTATCTCTCTCCATCTGAAATCACACTGAAAATGGCTGCCATTGAAAGAATACTTTTATACTGTGGGGCGGGAATGAGCCATGATTGGATGATGACAGTGTCCAATCATGACTCTGACAGTGCTCTGTGCCCTGAGTGGCTGAAGTTTTCACGGCTTCAGCCAATTCATTGCAATGAATTGTTCAGTGCCGCATTGCATTTTGGTCAGTTCGGGGGGGGGGGGGGGCGAACAAACAGTCAAACGTCCCGTTTGTTTGGCTGTTTGCTGAACGACTGAACAGCGAAAGTTTGCCCCGAACTTATGCCCGGGTCGAACCGTTCACCTATCCCTAATGGTAAACGAGAGCTGCACTTGCCAGACGTGGCAACATTTTGTTGGCCATGGAGAGGGTGTTGTAAAGTGCTGTGAAAAAGTATTTGCCCCTTCCTGATGTTTTGGTTTTTTGCATATTTGTCACACTAAACACTAAACTAAACCTAATATTTGGTTGTGCCTCCCTAAGTTGGCAGCAACAACTGCAATCAAGTGTTTGCAATAACTGGCAATGAGTCTTTCACATCGCTGTGGAGGAAGTTTGCCGCACTCTTCTTTGCAGAATTGTTTGAATTCAGCCACATTAGAGGGTTTTCCAGCATGAACGGCCTGTTTAAGGTTATGCCACAGCATCTCAATCAGATTTAAGTCTGAACTGTGATTAGGCCACTCTAAGACCCTAATTTTGTTTGATTTTTTGAGCCATTTAGAGGTGGACTTGCTGGTTTGTTTCAGATCATTGTCCTGCTGCATAACCCAACTGCGCTGGAGGTTGAACTCAGGAACTGATGGCTGGACATTCTCTTTCAGGATTTTCTGGTAGAGCGCAGAATTCATGGTTCCATCAATGATGGCAAATTGCCCAGCTCCTGAAGCTGCAAAGCCCTAGACCAGGGTTTCTCAACTAGGGTTCCTCCAGAGGTTGCTAGGGGTTCCTTGAGCAATGGTCAGTTTCTACCTCTCAGATAAATTCCCAATGACATCATTGATATTTTTAGCTATCTGTAAGGGGGTAATTCTTCCCATTGACGACAAGTGTAAGGAGCATTCTTCCCAATGACCATCACACTAATGTATCATGATTTGTAGATTTTTAATTTTTAGCAGGGGTTCCCCGAGACCGGAGAATTAGTTCAAGGTTTCCTCAGTGTTGAAAAGGTTGAGAAAGGCTGCCCTAGACCATCACACTACCACCACCATGTCTCACTGTTGGTATGATGTTCTTTTATGAAATGCTGTGTTCGTTTTACACCAGATGTAACGAGACACACACCTTCCAAAAAATCCAACTCTTGTCTCATCAGTCCACAGAATATTTCCCCAAAAGTCTTGGGGATAAGATGTTTTTTGGCAAATGTGAGACAAGCCTTTGTGTTATTTTTGGTCAGCAGTGGCTTTCACTTTGGAACTCTCCCATGGAGGCCATTTTTGTCCAGTCTCTGGTTCTTTTATGACCTCCTGTATGAGCTATCATTGTGCTTTTGGAGTAATTTTTGTAGGCCAGCCACTCCTGGCAATGTTCACGACTGTTTTCTCTATTTGTGGATAATGACTCTCACTGTGGTTCACTGGAGTCCCAAAGCCTTAGAAATTGTAACCCTTTCCAGATTGATACATGTCAATTACTTTGTTTCTCATCTTTTTTTCTCTCTCTCTCTCATTTTCTCATTTTCTTTAGATCGCGGCATGTTGTGTTGCCTTTTCTTAGCTCTTCTAGCATGCTTCACTTTGTCAGACAGCTTCTATTTGAATGATTTCTTGATTCAACAGGTCTGGCAATAATCATGCCTGGGTGTGGCAAATTAAATTTAACTTAGCTTTCCAACAAAATGTAGTTAATCACAGTTCATTCATGATTTAGCAGGGGGTGGGGGAAATTTACAGCACTGTCGATCTAATTACATCCAATCAAAGGTCTGTGCTGAAGGGGTGTTGGAGATTTTTAATTATGCTCAGCAGACACAACCTTACTGCCAGCTATTCTAAACAAATCTGTATTTCCATCTGACAACCAACATATTATTAATAATAATAATATTATTGTTATAATTATTTTTATGATCATTAATATTATTATACAGGATTTATATAGTGCCAACAGTTTGCACAGCGCTTTACAAAATAATCTTATTGAACAGAATGAAATTAAGATTCGTTAGAGACCTAATCTGGTATAGATTATAAGAATATATCTCTTGGGGGATCTAATGTATCATATTAGCCTCTTTGCCTTGTAATATCAAATTGATATCTTCTTATTGGGTGTCTACCTGAGTGTTATCTTCTCATACATTATTGTGACCACTCTTTATAAAGGTAACTCCATCACAGCAGAAATTATTGAATATGAATGGAGCTTGGCTTGGTGGGACAGTGGCAATTGCATGAGAATTAGGTGCTGTGAGGCCTCTTTTATATATTAGAAATTTTAATATACATTTTCTGTTTCAAATGTTTTATTTTTCAAATTTCATTAATATTCAATGTGATGAGAGAGGAGTACAGAAGATTTACAAGCCTCATCCCTGAATTTTAGTACCGGCATTAATGATAACGTTCCTCTTTCCAAAAAACACTCCATTTTCTAAGCAAATGCGACACATTAAAGAAGCGGACTTCTGTTTGCATGATACATCACAATTCAAGGCTGACGGATCGTGCAGGAAAAAAGCACACTCATTTTTGTTTGCGGATCATGAAAAAGAGGCTGATACACTATATTACCAAAAGTATTAGGACACCTGCCTTTAAACACTCATGAACTTTAATGGCATCCCAGTCTTAGTCCGTAGGGTTCAATATTGAGTTGGCCCACCCTTTGCAGCTATAACAGGTTCACCTCTCCTGGGAAGGCTGTCCACAAGGTTTAGGAGTGTGTCTTACGGAATGTTTGACCATTCTTCCAGAAGCTTTCAATCTGCACTTTAATTCATCCCAAAGGTGTTCTATTGGGTTGAGGTCAGGACTCTGTGCAGGCCAGTTAAGTTCCTCCACCCCAAACTCGCTCATCCATGTCTTTATGGACCTTGCTTTGTGCACTGGTCCAAATCATTTGGTGGACGGGGGATTATGGTGTGGGATTGTTTTTCAGGGGTTGGGCTTGGCCCCTTAGTTCCAGTGAAGGGAACTCTTAAGGCCTCAGCATACCAAGACATTTTGGACAATTTCATGCTCCCCACTTTGTGGGAACAGTTTGGGGATGGCCCCTTCCTGTTCCAACATGACTGCACACCACTGCACAAAGCAAGGTCCATAAAGACATGGATGAGCGAGTTTGGGGTGGAGGAGCTTGACTGGCCTGCACAGAGTCTTGACCTCAACCTGATAGAACACCTTTGGGGTGAATTAGAGCGGAGACTGTGAGCCAGGCCTTCTTGTCCAACATCAGTGCCTGACCTCACAAATGCGTTTCTGGAAGAATGGTCAAAAATTCCCGTAGACACTCCTAAACCTTGTGGACAGCCTTCCCAGAAGAGTTGAAGCTGTTATAGCTGCAAAGGGGAGGCCAACTCAATATTGAACCCTACAGACTAAGACTGGGATGCCATTAAAGTTCATGTGCTTGTAAAGGCAGGCGTCACAATTCTTATGGTAATATAGTGTAATGCCTCGCACACACGATGCAATGGCCGTACAACCGCACGTTCAAAATTTGCCCAAAATCGGCTGTTGAAGGTTGTGTCTAGCGTACTGACATGAGTCAAGTAATCGTACAACCAAGCCTAACATGGTCACGTCCTACGAGCGTATAAAGAGGAAGTTCAGGTGAATGTAATTTGTGAATTAGGAAGGTAGGTTTACACAAACGGACACTTCTGAGTGCTCCTGACTTCTGAGCATGCGTGTTTTGCACCTACAGCTTTGTTGGGCCAACTTCTCTGTACACACGAGTCAACAGTCGTACAACCGCTTGGTGTACAACAAACGTTTTCTAGTCTGCTCAGCCAACTTCTGTTGTACGACTGTTGAACGTTGGCTGTTGTAATTGTGCGTACTAACGGTCGGATTATCGTACAACAAGCTGTTGTAAGACCGTTGTACGACCGCTGTAAGACCGTTGCATCATGTGTACGGGCCGGGCCATAAGCCTTCTGTACAGAACATAGTTGACGCCAATTATTCTGTACAGTTTTTGGTCGCAAACATCAAGCAGGACCAGGGCCGACTTTAATATTGATTGGACCCTGGGCAAATATTTTCTTGGGGGGGGGGGGG
>BLSH010069051.1:2671485-2692447 GCA_018402905.1 Glandirana rugosa | reverse complement strand
CCAACAGGGGGAAGGAGGTCCTGATTCCTCTATATAGATCTTTATATCACTAAAGGGGTCACCAGCAGATGGAAATAGGCCCTGATTCCTCTATATCACAGGTGTCAAACACAAGGCCCGGGGGCCAAATCCGGCCCTCCGGGTCATTTCATGTGGCCCTCACACCTTTCCTGCAGCACTCCCCTCATCTCCACCACCCCCTGTCTCAACACTCGGCCGCAGAGTGGAGGACAGAACTCCTTCAGATCCTGCTCCACTATGTGCAGCTGCAGCACCCCCTCATCTTCACCTCCCTTGGTCTCAGCATTCAGAAGACTCCAGATCTCCGCTGGTCCTCGTCTAGACCCTGCTCTTTCTGCTTCACAACTCTGCCCCCATTGTGATGCAAGCAAGGGTGGGGAACCCTTAACTTCTGAGGGTGGGGGGGCTCTTGGCATCTGATGTAAGGGGGGGGGTGGTGATCTGGACATCTAGTCTTACATATACAACCGGCCCTTCCAGGGCGACCATAATGCTGATACGGCCCACGGTGAAATCAAGTTTGACACCCCTGCTCTATATAGATCTTTATATCACTAGAGGGGTCACCAGCAGAAGGAAGGAGGCCCTGATTCCGCTATATAGATCTTTATATCACTAGAGGGGTCACCAACAGGGGGAAGGAGGTCCTGATTCCTCTATATAGATCTTTATATCACTAGAGGGGTCACCAACAGGGGGAAGGAGGTCCTGATCCCTCTATATAGATCTTTATATCACTAGAGGGGTCATAAGTAGGTAGGAGGAAGGAGGTCCTGATCTCTCTATATAGACTTTAGAATACCGTACCCAGTTCTGGAGACCCCACTTCCACAAAAAATCTGGTGAGATAGAACAAGTCCAGTTAAGGGTGGAATTTCTATAGGATAAAACATATCAGGAGACACTACAGATACTTCCTGGAGGAAAGGACGAACATGACCGGATGTTTTAAGTACATGAATGGTGTGAATAAAGTTCAAGGAAAGTATTATGAATGGGAAGCTAAGATAAAGAATACTGATACATGACCTCAACCTAGCAGGAGGAGAGTTCAAAACCTTAATCCAAAGTATTATTTTACAGAATTGATAGTTGATGCTTGGAACAGACTTCCAGCAGAGGTAATGACTTGGGTAGGATAGAAGGAACTCCCGGTGATCCAAAAAATTGCAACTTTGATGTATGGTCCTTCTATCCTACCCAAGTCTTCTCGCTGATATGACCATAAGGCCATATCGGAAAGGTAGCAGCCCAAGCCCCTAAGAGGGTCCACCACCATCATACACCGCTGGGCATGACCAAGGGAAGGGATTTCTACCTCTTGGCCCACACAATCACCCAGCCACCCACAACCATCGACTGATCCTGTCAGTCTAGCGTGGTCTCCAGCACAAACCAACAGAGGTAGGGTGTCAGTCAATAGTAAGTGAACATAAACATACTTGGGACAAACCCAAATCTATACTCCAACAATAAAATGGGTCAAACTCGATGGACAACTTGGTCTTTTTTTTGCCACCACTCTTCTTTGTTTCTATGAATTCTCTTCCCAGGAAATACCATGATATCTAGAAAGTGGTTGCCACTTTGGCATTCGGCTTTCTTTTTTCACGCACCCGCCCCATCTCATCCTAACAAGTGAAATTGGGATTACTGTGTTTATATGAGGGGTCACACATGCGGTTTATGCTGGAGCCTTGGAGGTCAAAGACCAGAACAAACAGAGCGCCATCAAAGCTGCTGGAGGCTTTGTACAGATGTGACATGTTATCATAGAAAAGACCGGGGAACGTGGGAATTTTGAGATTCAGATTAGCTTTACGGAGTCCCATTCACAACCAGCCTGCTATCAGCACCAAACACCCCATCTACAGATAGAAGTCCATTATTCTCTGTTAGCTGCCTTTTGGTTTTAAGGTGGCTCTCCAGAGGCAGCAGGCAATGTGCTTCAATGGTCGGACTTGGCAGGAAATCAGCTGTGCGTAATTCAATGTCTTCCCCCAGGAATAGAACTTTATCTTTTCTATGTTGGGGGGGGGCGGGGGTATTCAGAGTGCTCCGCTGTGAAATGGATCGGGGTGGATGGAAGATGTCAGACGGAGATGGCATAATTCTGTTTACTAAAAATCAGATAAGAGTCAGCGGCACCAGGCGCTGAGCGTTCCGCCATCTCCGTATCGTAAACAGCCGCCACTTCTGAGCTCTTCCTCATCACTCACTTCCTCTCCTGAGCTACTTAGACCAAAAAGTGGTACTGGGACCGAGAATCAGTACTCACAAATTAATTACCCCCTCCTCTTCTCTCTAAGATTGTATATGATTATTTTAATGACTTGGAAGAGGAGGGGTGGAGTTTCCTTTAAAGGGACATTCCGTTCAAACACGTGTTGTGTCCTGGCCAAGTTGCGTGCTGGGCTTCACGTCCTTCGCGTGTACAGCTATGTGTTGGTGGAGCAACAGAATTCCAGGTATGGATATTTTTACGTAGATACAGTGGTTCAGCTTGGAACTCATTATAGTAGGCAACGCAACTACATTGATCTCCACTCTAGCTTCCACTCAGCTCGAGACATGAAGGTTAGCCGCTTGTAGGCAGCTGCACTGAGTCCTCAATCTCCATCTCTGCAGCCTCAGCTGCACAGAATGGATGAACAGGAAGAGCTCTGCGCAGTCTCCCTGTTCATTCACAAGCAGTCTACTATGCTTCAGCCATGAATGAACACAGGTACCGATCACTCATTGTGTTCTTTCGGAAAAGAAACATATTTACAGGCTCCTTCCCCCGTTCTCCATCCTGAAATGATCCCCTGCAGCAGCTGGTGGGAGAGGAGAGGGGGGAAGCCGGAAGCGCTGCGAGGGAAGAGACCAGGTGAGTACAAAGGGCAGCAGAAGGAAGAGGAACCTTGACTGGACGGGTGGGATTTATAGGAACCAATGTCCTGTATTTTTCTTCTGCAGCAGGAGGGAGAGGAGGAGAACCCAGCTTTCAGCTGCTGTCGGGAAAATACAGATCATTTCCAGTAAATGCTGCTGTTGCTGCTCTCTAGGTTCTGGGGATTAGCAATGAAGGGACGAGATTGCAAACAATGGGTTTCTGACCCCCACTCTGTAACACTCATTGTGTTCTTTCAGAAAAGGAACATATTTACAGGCTCCTTCCCCCGTTCTCCATCCTGAAATGAACCCCTGCAGCAGCTGATGGGAAAGGAGAGGGGGTAAGTCGGAAGCGCTGCGAGGGAAGAGACCAGGTGAGTACATAGGGCAGCAGAAAGAAGAGGAACCTTGACTGGAGGGGTGTCATTTATAGGAACCAATCCCCTGTATTTTCCTTCTGCAGCAGCTGAAATCTGGCAGGAGGGAGAGAAGGAGAAGCCAGCTTTCAGCTGCTGCTGGGAAAATACAGATCAGTTCCAGTAAATGCTGCTGTTGCTGCTCTCTAGGTTCTGGGGGTTAGCAATGAAGGGACGAGATTGCAAATAATGGGTTTCTGACCCCCGCTCTGTAACACTCATTGTGTTCTTTCGGAAAAGGAACATATTTACAGTCTCCTTCCCCCGTTCCCCATCCTGAAATGAACCCCTGCAGCAGCTGGTGGGAGAGGAGGGGGGGGGGGGGGGAAGCCGGAAGCGCTGCGAGGGAAAAGACCAGGTGAGTACACAGGGCAGCAGAAGGAAGAGGAACCTTGACTGGAGGGGTGTCATTTATAGGAACCAATCCCCTGTATTTTCCTTCTGCAGCAGGAGGGAGAGGAGGAGAAGCCAGCTTTCAGCTGCTGCTGGGATAATACAGATCATTTCCAGTAAATGCTGCTGTTGCTGCTCTCCAGGTTCTGGGGGTTAGCAATGAAGGGACGAGATTGCAAACAATGGGTTGCTGACCCCCGCTCTGTAAAGTCTTTAATGTAAAGTTTTTTTGTTTCTTTGAGTTAATTCATTTTTTTCTATTGTTTTGTAAACAAAAGAAAGCTTCATTGTAATCTTCTTTGAGGTTCAAATCGATATTATTTTGATCCGTTTTTGGGAGGCCCTTAAACACTTGAGCCCCGGAAGGATTTACCCCCCTTCCTTACCAGAGCACTTTTTGCGATTCGGCACTGCGTCGCTTTAACTGACAATTACGCGGTCGTGCGGCGTTGTACCCAAACAAATTTGCGTCCTTTTTTCCCACAAATAGAGCTTTCTTTTGGTGGTATTTGATCACCTCTGCAGTTTTTATTTTTTGCACTATAAACAAAAAAAGAGCGACAATTTTGAAAAAAAAAAAATATTTTTTACTTTTTGCTATAATAAATATCCCAAAAAATATATATATATAAAAAAAATGTATTCAACAGTTTAGGCCAATATATATTCTTCTACATATTTTTGGTATAAAAAAAAAATCGCAATAGGCGTATATTGATTGGTTTGCACAAAAGTTATAGCGTTTACAAACTATGAGAATTGATTTATGGTGTTTTTATTTATTTTATTTTTTTACTAGTAATGGCGGAGATCTGCGATTTTTAGCAGGACTGCGATATTGCGGCAGACTGATTGGACACTTTTGACACTTTTTTGGGACCACTGACATCTATACAGTGCTATACAAATACACTGATTACTGCATAAATGTCACTGGCAGCAAAGGTGTTAACACTAGGTGGCGAACAAAGGGTTAAATGTGTTCCCTGTCAGTGTGTTCCAACTGTGTGGGGGCTGGGATGAGGAGAGAGATCGCTGCTCCCATATACTGGGAACTCTTCTCATCCCTGTCAGAACGGTGATCCCCGTCCTGTCACTGTAGGGGAGCGATCGCGGGTGGCCGGCGGACATCGAGTCCACCCCACCTGCTGATTAGCTCCCCCGCTAGCCAGTGAGCGTGCAAGCGCAGCTCTGGCGGCGTGTGCGCCCACAATACACGATCCCGCGCAGGAGAGCCATGTTCCACGGCGGGGATCGGCAATTGGTCAAAGTGATATTAAAGGCTTTTTTTTTTTTTTTTTTTTTAAATAACAAACTTGTGATACTTACCTGCCCTGTACAGTGGATTTGCACAGAGCAGCCTGGATCCTCCTCTTCTCGGGTCCCCTGTCGACGCTCCTAACCACTCCCTCCTTCCGAGTGCCCCCAGAGCAAGCAGCTTGCAATGGGGCACCCAAGCAGGCTAATTCCCAAGTCCATTCACACACAGAGCAGTGGCTCGGCCCCGCCCCTTCTCTCTCCTCATTGGCTTGCTGGCTGTGATTGACAGCTAATGGGTTGTGCTGCTGTCTCAGGCAATGAGGAAGGAGAGTCCCCGGAGGAGAGCTGAGGCTCTCATGCACATCGCTGGAGGAAGATCGGGCTCAGGTGAGTATAAAGGGGGGGGGGGGGGTTTGAATGCATGAACCTTGAGCCTTTACAACCACTTTAAAAGCGTGGGGCCCATTAGCCGGTGCCTTCTCCACCTATTTGGTTATCCGGCACTGCCCACCACTAGTCTGTGTTTTGCAGCTATCCACACAGGTAGATAAGTCATACTGATGAGATACTGATGACTCCGCTCTAGTATATGTGAGGTTTAATACAAATGGAGAAATATGTCTGAATTCTGAGCAGATGTAAGAATGTTATTTGGTCCATATGTAATAAATATTCCTTAAATAGAAATCTGTGGACCCCATGCTGTGTGCAATTACTGGCAATCATCTATGTTAAATTCCTGTAACCTCTGCACACCTCTGCACACAATCAGGCTGACAAAAGGAATAGTGGTACTTGTGCTGGGAGCAGGGATGGAGCACGGGAGACCAACACAAATTATATTGCATCATTTGTATGCAGAGCCGGGACAAGGTCATCTAGAGCCCTGGGTGAACATGCCAAATTGCACCCCCCAAGATATACAGTATCTCACAAAAGTGAGTACACCCCAACATTTTTATAAATATTTTATTCTATCTTTTCATGTGACAACACTGAAGAAATGACACTTTGCTACAATGTAAAGTAGTGAGTGTACAGCTTGTATAACAGTGTAAATTTGCTGTCCCCTCAAAATAACTCAACACACAGCCATTAATGTCTAAACCGCTGGCAACAAAAGTGAGTACACCCCTAAGTGAAAATGTCCAAATTGGGCCCAATTAGCCATTTTCCCTTCCTGGTGTCATGTGACTCGTTAGTGCTACAAGGTCTCAGGTGTGAATGGGGAGCAGGTGTGTTAAATTTGGTGTTATCACTCTCACGCTCTCATACTGGTCACTGGAGGTTCAACATGGCACCTCATGGCAAAGAAGTCTCTGAGGGTATGAGAAAAAGAATTGTTGCTCTACATAAAGATGGCCCAGGCTATAAGAAGATTGCAAAGACCCTGAAACTGAGCTGCAGCATGGTGGCCAAGACCATACAGCGGTTTAACAGGACAGGTTCCACTCAGAACAGCGCCTCGCCATGGTCAACCAAAGGAGTTGAGTGCAGTGCTCAGCGTCATATCCAGAGGTTGTCTTTGGGAAATAGACGTATGAGTGCTGCCAGCATTGCTGCAGAGGTTGAAGGGGTGGGGGGTCAGCCTGTCAGTGCTCAGACCATACGCCGCACACTGCATCAAATTGGTCTGCATGGCTGTCGTCCCAGAAGGAATCCTCTTCTAAAGATGATGCACAAGAAAGACAGCAAACAGTTTGCTGAAGACAAGCAGACTAAGGACATGGATTACAGGAAACATGTCCTGTGGTCTGATGAGACCAAGATAAACTTATTTGGTTCAGATGGTGTCAAGCGTGTGTGGCGGCAACCAGGTTAGGAGTACAAAGACAAGTATTCCAACATGATAACGACCCCAAACACACCTCCAAGATGACCACTGCATTGCTAAAGAAGCTGAGGGTAAAGGTGATGGACTGGCCAAGCATGGCTCCAGACCTAAACCCTATTGAGCATCTGTGGGGCCTCCTCAAATGGAAGGTGGAGGAGCGCAAGGTCTCTAACATCCACCAGCTCCTTGATGTCATCATGGAGGAGGGGAAGAGGACTCCAGTGGCAACCTGTGAATCTCTGGTGAACTCCATGCCCAAGAGGGTTAAGGCAGTGCTGGAAAATAATGGTGGCCACACGAAATATTGACACTTTGGGCCCAATTTGGACATTTTCACTTAGGGGTGTACTCACTTTTGTTGCCAGCGGTTTAAACATCAATGGCTGTGTGTTGAGTTATTTTGAAGGGACAGCAAATTTACACTGTGATACAAGCTGTACACTCACTACTTTACATTGTAGCAAAGTGTCATTTCTTCAGTGTTGTCACATGAAAAGATAGAATAAAATACTTACACAAATGTGAGGGGTGTACTAACTTTTGTGAGATACTGCATGAGTATTATGTGTCAGCAAAAATCCACCACCATAACAAATCATTGCCCACAGCTAAAATCCTCTCTCCCCATATGCCCCCAACACCAGTCCCCCTCCCCCAAAAAAAATTCCCCTCCAGGCACAAATCTAACCCTCAAATGTCCTCTCTGAGCAAAATTCCTCTACCCCCCACTTCAAATCCCCCCAGCACAAATCCCCCCTCCCCCCCAAGTTCCCCTCCCAGCACAAATACCCCCCCAATCATCAAAAATATCCTTCTAACACAAATGATTCTCCCCTCTACCAGGCCCCCTTTTCTAGCAGAAACCACACAACACCCCCCCCCCCCCCCCAGCAAAAGTCCTGTTCTCTGCTCCCAACACGAATCCCCCTAAATCAGCACTCCTGGCACACTTCCCCAAATTTCCGCTCCTAGAACCATTCTTACCTTCTGCTGCCCCCCTAAATTTCCTCCTCCCAAAACGTATCTCTTCCCCCCAATATCCTTGTGGTGCCCCCCCACCTCATTTGACACCACAGTGCCCAGGACAGCCATCCCTCCTGCCCACCTCTTGTCCCAGCCCTGTATGATAGTGGTAGTGGTGCTTTATGCATTGGTGTTGGGCAGGGCAGGTGTTTAGGCAGCAACGGACAAAGAACACACAAGGGCGCACTGGCCTACCGCATTATCCTCAATCACAAAATGTATTATTAAAAATCATAAAAGCATACTCACAAACTAGTTCAGATTAAAGCATTGGAGCACATAACAGCTACACATGCATTCTTATCTCACGATGGTGGATGGTGTCCTCTACAGACTGGTGATACGTTGTGAGCCCCCGCCCCCAATCCAGGGGTGAGCGGGGCATGCGGGTGCTTTTGGAGAGTGCACACCAGTCACAACGGAGCCCACGCCTAGAGCTGGGCGGGGCAACATGTGACCATACCCTCCCCACTTCTGTTAATAATGGTAAATAAGGCTGAGTTTTTGACATGGCACGCTAGGCTCCGAGGAAGAGGTCTAGGCCTTGAAACGCGTTAGCCAGTCTGTAGAGGACACCATCTACCATCGTGAGATAAGAATTGATGCGTAGCTGTTATGTGCTTCAATGCTTTAATCTGAACTCGTTTGTGAGTATGTTTTTATGGTTTTTAATAACACATTTTGTGATTGAGGATAATGCGCTAGGCCAGTGCGCCCTTGTGTGTTCTTTGTCCTTTTCCAGTGTGTCTGGACTTCCCCAGTCCCTCAAAGGGCAGCAAGGCGGCACATCATGGCCGGATTAACATAGGGGCTATTGGAGCTGCAGCTCCAGGCCCCTTCCTTAAGATAGGCCCAGCCCAATGGTGTGAGTCACTAATACTGCCCAGTCCTGCTCTGTATACACATGATTGATATGTAAATTGCAGCAGCATATTTAATTTGTTTTAACAAAAAATGGTTTGCATTTTCATTTTATTTATTTCCAGAAAAAAGCCCACCAAACTCCTCAGCACCAGGCCCATGATGCTCTTAATCCAGCCCTGTGGCACATTATCTGGAGACATCAAGAGCACACTTCTTGGTTTATTGCTTTGGAGAAGCCCCCTCTCTTTAAGCGCAGGAATGATTTGCTATTTGGTTTAGGCAGCAACCAAAGAGGTCAGGCAGCGTTCAGCCCATGGGCGTCCGCAGGTAGGGGCAAGGGGGGGGCAATTGCCCCCCCCCTGGAATCAGGGATCAGATCAGGGGTTCCCCACTAGGTCCTTATCCTCTTGAACCATGTATGCAGTTCCTGACAGTCTCTTGGGCCATGTATGCAGTCTCTGACCGTTTCCTGTACCATGTCCACAGTCTCTGACTGTCTCCTGTGCTATGTCTGCAGTCTCTGACTGTCTCCTGTGCTATGTATGCAGTCTGACTGTCTCCTGTTCCATGTCCGCAGTCTCTGGCCATATCCTGTACTATGTCTGCAGTCTCTGACCATCTCCTGTACTATGTCCGCAGTCTCTGACCGTATCCTGTACTATGTCCGCAGTCTCTGACCGTCTCCTGTACCATGTCTGCAGTCCCTGACTGTCTCCTGTACCATGTCTGCAGTTTCTGACCGTCTCCTGTATCATGTCCACAGTCTCTGACTGTCTCCTGTATCACGTCTGCTATCTCTGACCATCTCCTGGATCATGTCTGCAGTCTCTGACCATCTCCTGGATCATGTCTGCAGTCTCTGACCATCTCCTGTATCACGTCTGCAGTCTCTGACCGTGATAATGTAATTATGACATTGTCAAAAAGGGGCAGAGCATGGATGACCTTGAAATTATGCCCCCCCCCGGAAAAAATTCTGCGGACGCCCATGGTTCAGCCATGGTTCAGGAGGCAGAGTTGGTGGAAATTTTTGAATATACATTTTTAGAACAGGGCTCTTGTCTACAGTCGTACTTTACTTTATGTGCAGCACTTACACAGCAATTGAACCCTCAATCAATACCAGTTACATTCCTGAAATACGTCCCCGCCAGCTATAAAGGGATCAATCTGACATTGTGCTCCATAAATTTTTCGCCTGAAATGACGCTATAATCCTCGCCATGAAACCGTTAAGGAGGTAATTCATCTTGTTATGAAGTGAAAGCAGCAACGGGCAGAGTGAGATGTAAATTCTCTAATCTCCGAGCTGCCTAATTATTTTACAGATTGATTTAAAGATGGATTCTACACATGCCAGGGTGGAAGATTGGACGCCATCCAGCAAAAACGTTTTCCTCTTACAGGGAATATCGAGGATGAATAATGTAACGCATACATTTGTAGAGCACTGCTCATAAAAATATCCCTCTAAATCTCTCTATTTATCAATCTACTGTATCTGATCATATTACATCCCAATCCATATGGAAACCCAATCATTAAAATCTCATATTACCTTTAACGTGATTTCAAAAGTCATTTTCAATCTGCAACTTCCATTAAAATAATTATGTTATTAAATATTATTATTAAATAATTAAAATAAAATAATAATGGTGATCCGGCCATGAAGGTCCGTGATCAGGCACGTTCTGTTAAAAGGTGCCAATGCTTTTTTTCTAGATTGCCAATTGTTCTGTTGTGTTGCCACCATATCACATGGGCTTCCAATGGAGACCACAGATAGCCATTTACCATTTCCCGCCCCAACCTATAGCAAAATTCCGGCTGGCGCGGGGCTCTCTCTATGATTAAGCACCCAGTATTGATGGTGTGAAACGCGTAAGCCCTTTGGTCTTGTTCTCCTGTTCCTGTTTTTGTATGACTTATATGGATTTTATGGAATTACAATAAAGGTGTTTAACGGAGTGCGGCTGTCCGGCAACCTCCTTATATGCTCATCCTTGATGCAGAGCTGCACCTGTGCCATGAAGCCTGAGCGGAGGTAATTAGACGGGTGGCACAGTGGTGTAGTGGGTAGCACGTTCGCCTGGCAGCAAAAGGGTCAGTGCTTCGAATCCCAACCACGACACTACCTGCCTGGAGTTTGCATGTTCTCTCTGTGCCTGTATGGGTTTCCTCCGGGTACTCCGGTTTCCTCCCACACTCCAAAGACATGCCTGGTAGGTAAATTGGCTCCTGTCTAAATTGTCCCTAGAATATGTATGAATGTAAGTTAGGGACCTTCGATTGCAAGCTCCTTGAGGGTAGGGACTGATGTGAATGTACAATATATATGTAAAGCACTGCGTAAATAGACAGCGCTATATAAGTACCTGAAATAAATAAAATAAAATACATTTTAAAAAAAATGCTAAACTTGGAGCGGTGTATATCTCTCTGGCGCAGGGCTCTCCCGACCCGGGTGGACATCATATGACCTCTGACCTCCTCCCGGCACAATCTGTCACCGGCTGTGTCCCATGCCGGTACCATGTGAGCTCTGTAACCAATCCCAGCATGTCACATGACAGTGCCACTACCATGTGAGCTCTCTAACCAATCCCAGCATGTCACATGACAGTTGTAAACAATGTATTATTATTTATTAATATTATACAGGATTTAAATAGCACCAACAGTTTGAGCAGCGCTTTACAACATGAGGGCAGACAGTACAATTACAATACAATTCAATACAGGAGGAATCAGAGGGCCCTGCTCCTTAGAGCTTACAATCTAGGATGGCTTCCTTTCGAGCCACCCATTGTGTACAATTGTGTTGATAGCTGTGATTGGTCACAGTGATCACTTGGTACAGACTGGGCCAAAGACAGCCCATCTGTACCATGTGATCAGCTGTGGCCAATCACAGCTAATCACAACAAAAAATGAATGAATCAATTTCAGTAAAAAAAAAGTGTAAAAAAAAGAAATACAGTGATACCTCGGTTCACGAACTTAATTCGTGAAACGACTCTGGTTGTGAACCGAATTGGTCGCTAACCAAGGCAAATTTTCCCATAGGGTTCAATGTAAATCAGGTTAATCCGTTCAGGTGGGAGGCGGTTATTGTTTGGAGGGAGAGTCCCCCTTCATAAGGACATTGGGGAGATCTCCTTCAGGGGTTTCCTCTCTTCTTTATCTCTTAGTTCCAGGCTCACTTTTGCTGACAAATCTGTCCAATGTCTTTTCCTGCGCTGCATAACCCTCCGGAAATGAGAGACCGCGTTATCATTCATCAGATTTAACACTCTGTTCATTAGTTATGTTGGGGGTGGTGCTTCTCAAAAAAAATCATGGCACTCATTCCATTTTTCCATAATGGATTTTATGGCATCACTGCTAACCTCCTCCCTGTCTTCTTCCTCAGTGGAATGCTCCCTAAAAAGCGCCTTCTGTTGCTGTGCAGTTCAGAAAGTTCTTCTGTGCTCAGCTCCTGCTTATGTTCCTCAAAAAGCTCCTCTATGTCTGCACCATCGATGTCCAGACCCATACCCATGCCCATAGACACAATCTCCTCCACTACCTCTGCATCAGACCCTTCAAAGTCACGTTCAGCCTAGGTTCACATTGGTCGGGAATGAAATGGTGTGAGTTCAGCTGAATTTGCACCATTTCATTCCCGCATGTGAGTCCCGACTTCAGGTGCGATTTCAGAGACATCTATGCGGGTTGCTGCACAGATGTCAATAGAAATCACATCTGAAATTGCCAAAAGTAGTACAGAAACAAATGCAGCATTGCACCAATTAGGACGGTGCCATTGCCAGAAATTGCCGCCGATCTGGCATGTGATTTGACATGTCAAATCACATGCCTAAACGCACCAATGTGAACCAGGGCTTAGTGACACATTCTGGCCACAGTTTCCTGCAGGCTGAGTTTGAGGTTCGGTGAGTGACATCTTCCCAGGCTTTGTCAATGAGGTTAATGAGGTGGAGAACATTGAGATGTTTCTTCCAGAATTCTTTCAGAGTCAAGGATGTCTCTTCAGTGACATTACAACACCTAGTGAAGAGCCCTTGGTGTACAGCTTCTTGAAGTTGCAGATCACTTGCTGGTCCATGGGCTGCAGAAGAAGTGTCGTGTTGGGGGGGGGACTTGACCTTTATGAAGTCCTACTCAGCGTCCATATCATCCACCAAGGCTGGAGGGTGTGCCGGGGCATTGTCTATCAGAAGAAGGCACTGTTCAAGCAGGTGGTTGTCAGAAAGATATTTTTTTACGGTGGGTGCAAACACCTCATGCAGCCATTCCATGAACAATCGCGTTGTGACCATAGGCGTGCGCAGGCGGTGTACCAGGGTGATTTGTAAATAGTAATCGGATAGACTAAGGGTGGAGATGAAGTGTCATTGGATGAAAAGATGGTGGGTAATGAAGTGCAAACAAAGGGTGGAGAATGAAGAGTCATTGGATCAATTGTTTGGTGGGGATGAAGGGTCATTGGATAGATTGAGGGTGTGAGGGATGGAGAGTCTTTGACTGGATTTAGGGTGAGGGATGAAGAGTCATTGGATGAAATGAGGGTAAGGGATGAAGGGTCATTGGATGAATTGAGGGGGTGTGGGATTAAGAGTCATTGGATGAATTGAGGGTGAGGGCTGACGGGTCATTGGATAGATTGAGGGTGTGAGGGATGGAGAGTCATTGGATGAATTGAGGAGGTGGGGGATGGAGAGTCATTGGATGAATTGTAGGGTGGGGGTGAAAGGTCATTGGACAGATTGAGGGTGTGAGTAATGGAGAGTCTTTGGATGGATTGAGGGTGGGGATTAAGAGTCATTGGACAAATAAAGGGTGAGGGGCGAAGGGTCATTGGATGAATTTAGGGTGAGGGATGAAGAGTGATTGGATAAATTGAGGGGGTGGGGGTGGGGGGGGGGGGGTAAGATTCACTGGATGCATTGAGGGTGAGGATTGAAGGGTCATTGGATAGATTGAGGGTGTGAGGGATGCAGAGTCATTGGATGGATTGAGGGTGATGGATGAAGAGTAATTGGACAGACAAACATTGGAGAAGAAGTGTCATTGGGCGTAAAGATGGTGGGCGATGAAGAGATATTGAATGGCTAGAATATGGGGAATAGAGAGTTAATGGATGGACAAAGGGTGGAGATTAAAGCCTCATACACACACGCAGGTTATCGTACGACCGCACGTCCAACTTTTGTCTAAATCGGCTGTCGGCGGTTTTGTCTACCTTACTGATGGTAGTCAAGTAATCATCCAACAAAGCCGAACGTAGTGACGTGTTACGAGCATATAAAGAGGAAGTTCAGGTGAATGTGATTTGTGAATTAGGAACGCAGGTTTAAACGATCAAACACTTCCTGGATTCCGAGGATGCGTGTTTGCACTTCCAAAATTTGTTGGCCAACTTCTGTACACACAAACCAACAATCGGCTAAAGCATTGTTGGCCAACAAAAGTTTTCTAGTCTTGTCAGCCAACTTCTGTTGGATGACAATTGGAAATCGGCTGTCGAATTGCGCGTATTAATGGTCGGATTATCGGCTAACAGGCTATTGGACGACCGTTGTTGGCCAACAATCGGACCGCGTGTACGGGCCTTTAGTGTCATTGGATGGGTAGAGGGTGAGAGATAGAGTCTTTGAATGTATAAAGCAGCCTTTCTCAACCTTTTCAACACCGAGGAACCTTTGAAATAATTCTCCGGTCTCGGGGAACCCCTGCTAAAAATTAAAAATCTACAACTCCTGATACATTAGTGTGATGGTCAATGGGAAGAATGCCCCTTACACTTGTGGTCATTGGGAAGAATTACCCCTTACAGATCGCTAAAAAGATCAATGGTGTCAGAGGGAATTTATCTGAGAGGTAGAAATTGACCATTGCTCAAGAAACCCCTAGCAACCTCTGGAGGAACCCTGGTTGAGAAACCCTGGTATAAAGAGTGGAAATGAAGAGCCATTGGATTGACAGAGTGTGAAGGATAATGTATTGATTCAATGGGAGAATGTTGAAGGACCATAGAAGATCTGTAGAGAAATGTTAATCTGGGCACTACCATTTGGGGGTGGTGGGACCATTAAGCTGCTTTTGTGGCAGAACTGTAGGCGCAGAGGTTGATAAAATAGAGGTGATCTCCAGGACACAATGCAGTCTGACCAGCTTATGCTAACAGTGATGGAGGCCGGAGTTAGATCTGCAAATTGGGAAAGTTAATTTTCACTCGTTTAACCACTTCACCTCCGGAAGAATTTCCCAGTTGAGGACCAGAGCACTTTTTGCGATTCGGCGCTGCGTCGCTTGAACTGACAATTGCGTGGTCGTGCGACATTGTACCCAAACAAAATTTGCGTTCTTTTTTCCCCCACAAATAGAGCTTTCTTTTGGTGGTATTTGATCACCTCTGCGTCATTTCTGATCGCCGCTATAAACAAAAGAAGAGCGACCATTTTGCAAAAAAACCCAAATTTCTTACTTTTTGCTAAAATTCAAATCCAAAAAAAAATATAAAAAAACATTTTTTTTCACCGGTTTTGGCCGATTTATATAAATCCTCATATTTGTGATAAAAAAAAAACACAATTGGCGTTTATTGATTGGTTTGCACAAAAGTGGCCGCGTTTACGGTTGGTGAGAATTCATTTCTGGGGTTTTTAGTTTATAAATTTTTTTACTAGTAATGGCGGCGATCTGCGATTTTTAGTGGTAATGCGATATTGGGGCGGACATGTCGGACATTTTTGACACTTTTTTGGGACCAATGACATTTATTCAGTGATCAGAAATTTAAATGTCCACTGATTACTGTATAAATGTCATTGGCAGTAAAGGGGTTAACCTGCAGGGGGAGATCTAGGGGGTAACTGTGTTCCCTGGGTGTTCTTACTGTGGGGGGGGGGGTTGGGCTACCATGGGCATGAGAGATCTAACTGATCCCAGTGACAGGAATCAGTAGATCTCCCATGCCTGCACTGTCAGAATGGGGAACTGCCGTGTTTACATCGGCGGTTCCCCGTTCTTTGCCTATGGCCGCTCATCGCGGCTCGCCAGAGGACATCGGGTCCGCCCGAGCCGCGGGCACACTCAGGAGTGCGACGGGCACTCGCATTCGCAGATCGCCGCCTTTTTACGGCGATTCGCGGCCAGCGTCCACACTGCCGCCGTAAATATGTGGTAGGCGGTGTGGAACTGGTTAAACCAGTGGTTCTCAACTCTGTCCTCAAGTACCCCCAACAGGTCATGTTTTGGGGATAAGCCTCGTACACACGGTTCGACGATCGTACGACCGAATGGACCAAATCGTATGTTGGCTGTTGTATCTAGCATACTTCATGCACTACATGATCGTACAACCAAGCTGAACGTAGTGTCGTGTTATGAACCTATAAAGAGAAAGTTCAGGTGCCTGTAATTTGTGTCCGGCCGTTCCTGACTTCTGAGCATGCGTGTTTTGCACAATACAACTTGTTGGACCAACTTCCCTGTACACGCGATACAACGGTCGTACGAGAGCTTGTTGGTACTACCAAAGTTTTCTAGTTTGCTCATCCAACTCCTGTTGTACGACCGTCGTACGTCGGCTGTTCTAATCGCGCGTACTAACGGTCGATTTAGCATACAACGATCATTCGTACGACCTGTTGTATACGATCGTCGACCCGCATGTACGAGGCATTAGATAAAATAGCTGTCCAATATACCAACCCACTGAATCTGATTTAAAGCACCTGTGCAAGATAAAGGAAAACCTGCAAACATGGCCTGTTGGGGGTACTTGAGGACAGGGTTGAGAACCACTGGTTTAAACCATACTCCAGCACTTTGGCTCTAATAGGCCATAAACTAACTCAAGTTTTAGGACACCACACACACAGAGTTGGTATTTGGCATAAAATTATCCTTAGTAGTAACATTGGATGTTACCACCCAGGCATCTTCTGCCAAGAAGTTGCCCCATTGGCATGGTTTTACAACGTCTGACGTTCAGCTGGTGTCGCTAACAAAACATCATTGTGACAAGTTATCCTTTTTCCCTTTTAGTGGAAGAACATCCGATATTCCACTTTTAGTCCTGGAAATGATGCACCGCCATGGCTACAAACTAGACGGATTTATAGATGCAGATTCCAGGGAATGGCGGCTTAAACCCTTTCCCAGAATCCCATGGGGCTTCTCCCTGTCATGGTGCAGACAGTGGAGTAGGTGTTCATTGAAGGGTCACGGAAGAGGATTTGGAAGGGGCGAGCGCTGGGGAAGTTCAAAGGGAGGAGTGGGGATGTCCAATGATAAATGGTATTTCTGGCAGACGGATGACGATAATGTTTTGTGGGTTTCCAGCTGTGATTGGGGTGAAGACATCAATCTGTCTGTCTGCATTCGCCGACTTCATACGCCAGATAATGCATCACGTTATTTGTTTCATCCCACATGGACTTACTCATCTTCAGAGCAGAAATTTTCACCTTAACCACTTCACCTCCGGAAGGATTTCCCAGTTTAGGACCAGAGCACTTTTTGTGATTTGGCACTGCATCGCTTTAATTGACAATTGCGCGGTCGTGCGACGTTGTACCCAAACGAAATTTGCGTCCTTTTTTTCCCACAAATAGAGCTTTCTTTTGGTGGTATTTGATCGCCTCTGCGTCATTTCTGATCACCTCTATAAACAAAAGAAGAGCGACCATTTTGCAAAAAAAACCAAATTTCCTACTTTTTGCTAAAATGCAAATCCAAAAAAATAATAAAAGAAAATTTTTTTTCACCGGTTTTGACCAATTTATATTCTTCCTCATATTTGTGATAAAAAAAATCGCAATCGGCATTTATTGATTGGTTTGCGCAAAAGTGGCCGCGTTTACGGATGATGAGAATTCATTTCTGGGGTTTTTATTTTTTACTAGTAATGGCGGCGATCTGCGATTTTTATCGGGACTGTGATATTGCGGTGGACATGTGGACATTTTTGACACTTTTTTGGGACCAATGACATTTATACAGCGATCAGAAATTTAAATGTCCACTGATTACTGTATAAATGTCATTGGCAGGGAAGGGGTTAACCTGCAGGGTGTAGTGAAGGGGTTAACTATGGTGTGTGTGTTTGGGCTACCATGGGCATGAGAGATCTAACTGATTCCAGTGACAGGGATCAGTAGATCTCCTATGCCTGCACTGTCAGAATGGGGAACCATTTACATCGGCGGTTCCCCGTTCTTTGCCTGTGGCCGCTCATCGCGGCTCGCCGGTGGACATCGGGTCCGCCCGAGCCGCGGGCACACTCCTCAGGAGTGCGGTGGGCGTGTTCGCCCGCTAGCGGCCATTCGCAGATCGCCGTCTTTTTAGGGCGATTCACGCACAGCGTCCACACTGCCGCCGTAAATACATGGCAGGCGGTATGGAACTGGTTAAAGGGAACCTATGGGAACTGCAATTACCTGAGTTTGAAATAAACACCAGCATTTACTAGGCAGCTTACCCTGTGATCCCAGCCATAGGGGTGCGCACAAGGTGTGCCTGGGCAAACCCGTGTGGTGCAGTTTCCCCGTTTAGACCCCTGATATTTCACCAAAGCTCCCTAAAGGGGCTCCTAAAAATATGGTAAAAATAATAAAATTGTAAAATATAAAATAATAAAAATAAAAACGACTGACCCCAATCTCTGCCCTATTGACACCATCCATTGCTCTACTGGCATTGTCAGTATATATACACATTGAGTTTTGGGGTGCACACCCTAATGCAATAGGCTGTACACACCGATAATCCCTGCAGCTGTTCATCAAGGATGTTGATTGCACTGACATAGAGATCCAAACTTGCAAACAATACATGCAAATGTCAAGCACATTTCGAAGCCTCACGAACACTCTGGGGTTGATTTACTAAAGCTTGAAAGTGCAAAATTTGGTGCAGCTCCACACAGAAACCAATCAGCTTCAAGGATTTATTGTCAAAGCTTGGATTGAACAAGCTGAGGTTAAGCCTCGTACACACGGGACGACGATCGTACGTATGATCGCCTCAAATCGTATGTTGGATAATGTAACTTGCATACTGACTGCACTACACGATCGTACGACCACAGAAAGAACGTTCAGGTGCATGTAATTAGCATCCGGCCGTTCCTGACTTCTGAGCATGCGTGTTTTGCACAATACAACTTGTTGTACCAACTGCTCTGTACACACGATACAACGGTCATATGAGAGCTTGTTGGTACGACCAAGTTTTCTAGTTTGCTCATACAACTCCCTTGTACGAACGTCATATGTCGGCTGTTCTAATCGCGATTGATTTCGCATACAACGGTCGTTCATACGACCTGTTGTATACCATCGCCGTCCCATGTGTATGAGGCTTTAGAAGCTGATTGGCTACCATGCACAGCTGCACCAGTTTTTGCACTCTCCAGCTTTAGTAAATCAACCCCTCTGTGTCAATTATATGCATTACAGCGTGGTTCACATGCTCACGTTTGCGCCGCTTTGCGGTGAGTCGTGCCAAAACGTATCCGACATGTAGTGTTCGTGGTGTTTGCCTGGCTTTACCAAATGCCTCCATTCATGTAAACCCCCTACAATCACCGCTGTGGTTTTTGCAGTGCATTTGAGATGCGTTAGAAGGCAAAGATAGGAGACGTCTGAAAAATGTGATGTAAATGCACCAGTAAAACGCACGCAAAACGCGTCAATACCTCATCTCAACTCAATAGGCGCATTAATGGGCATCCAGGGTATCTAAAAAAAAAATGGCTTGTTTTCACAAGCGATTGAGGAGCGGTAAAACCCAGAGGTTGAGCTGTGCTTGCTGGACGGATGCGGCCTGGCCTCATTCACTTGAACAAGGGGATTGAGCGGTGGTAAAAATGTGGCTTGACCATGGTGTTTTACCATCCACAAAGGTAAACAAACCCTTTCCTCCCCCCAACTGCTAACCCCTTTAGCTGCAGAGTCAGCGGCAAGGGGTGTAATATGCTGCAGGCACGATGCTTTGCAAATTATAACCCCTGGCTTTCAAGTGAATAGGGCAGTTCTGCACGTGCCCCACAACTGTGTGCTTTGCACAGTAGTGCAGCGATCTATGGGCAGGTGTTGTCAGATACTCTCTAAAGAGCAATCCAAACAGGGATCGCTCTTGAGAGATCAAAGCATGTGTGAACGTGCCCTTAGAAATCCATCCATAATTGCATATGGGCAGCACAGTAGTGTAGTGGTTATCAATTTCACCTGGCAGCAAAAGGGTCGCTGGTTCGAATCCAAACCACAACACTACCTGCCTGGAGTTTGCATGTTCTCCCTGTGCCTGCGCGGGTTTCCTTGGGTGCTCCGGTTTCCTCCCACACTCTAAAGACATGCTGGTAGGTAAATTAGATCCTCTCTAAATTGCCCCTAGTATGTGTATGAATGTGAGTTAGGGACCTTAGACTGTAAGCTCCTTGAGGGCAGGGACTGAAGTGAATGTACAATGTATATGTAAAGCACTGGGTAAATTGACAGCGCTATAGCAGTACCTGAAATAAATAAAATAAGAATAAAATATAGGGTGGTTGTAAAGGCTCAAGGTTTTTTACCTTCACGCAGTTCTATGCATGTAGGTAAAAAACCTTCCCTGTGCAGCAGCCCCCCTTATACTTGCCTGAGCCCCATCATAATCCAGTGGTGTGCACGAGAGCCAAGGCTCTCCTTCCTCATTTGCTGAGGCATGTCCCCCGCTGCTGTCAAACACAGCCAGTGAGCCAATGAGGAGCGAGAGGGGGTGGGGCCAAGCCACGGCTCTGTGTGCGAATAGACACACAGAGCAACAGCTAAGGAGCGCACCTCCCTGGGTGCCGCCCATTGCCAGCTGCTTGCTCTGAGGGCACTCGGCAGGAGGGATCTGGTCTGCTCTGTGCAAAACCATTACACAGAGCAGGTAAGTATAACATGTGTGTCTAAAAAAAAAAAAAAATGATAGCCTTCAGCCCCGGAAGGATTTACCCCCCTTCCTGACAAGAGCACTTTATGCGATACGGAACTGCGTCACTTTAACTGACAATTGCGCGGTTGTGCGACGTCTCCAAATAAAATCTGTGGCGGACAGATCGGACACTTTTGACACTTTTTTGGGACCAATGATATTTATACAGCGATCAGAGCTAAAAATAGCCACTGATTACTGTATAAATGTCACTGGCAGGAAAGGGGTTAACACTAGGGGGCAATCAAGGGAGTTAAATGTAGGGAGGACGGCTCACGGGAGTCTCGTTCGTCGACCGTTACCC
>BLSH010069051.1:2637593-2647721 GCA_018402905.1 Glandirana rugosa | reverse complement strand
CTGGGGCTTGTGACTCTTCTATTTGTACCCAGAGTTTTTTACTGGCGTGCCTCCCCCAGTCCATGATTCTGCCCAGATTAACCGCCCTATAATAGTTTCTAAAAGTCTTGTTTTTTTAAACATAACGAACATGTTATACTTACCTGCTCTGTGTAATGGTTTTGCACAGAGAAGCCCGGATCCTCCTCTTCTCGGGTCCTTTGGTGCTTCTGGCCCCTCCCTCCTGTTGAGTGTCCCCACAGCAAGCAGCTTGCTATGGGGGCACCCGAGCTGAGTCACAGCTCCCTGTGTCCATTCAGACACGGAGCCATGGCCTGGCCCCACCCCCTTTCTCTCCTCATTGGCTGACTGACTTTGATTGACAGTAGCAGGAACCAATTAGGAGAGGAGTTCCAGGCAGATGAGACACTCCTGCAATATAGCTGGATCGAGATGGGGCTCAGGTAAGTATTAGGAGGGCTGAGGGGTTTTTTTTTTTCTTTTATCTTAATGCATTAACATAAAAAATCTTCTGACTTTTCCACCACTTTAAATAGCTAAAGGGAGGGGCCACCTGGCAACGTCTCCGAGTGGCACCGCCTCCCGTGACGTCATCGACTGGTGCATGCTGGGCCACCATCTGCAGGGGCAGAGCTGCGAGGGGAAAAAAAAACGCAAACTGCATCTAAAAATGCATCAAAAACGCAACATTTGCATTTTTGGTGCTGGTCCATTGGAGTCTATTGCCCTTTCCAAAAATTTAGCGTCTGAAAACGCATAGATGGTGAACGTGTACCATAGGAAAACCATACTAGATGGACTGAAGTGCGTTTCTGCAAACTGCAAAACACACTAAGAAACGCATAGGTGTGAACCTTGAACAAGCTGAAGCTAGAAGCTGATTGGCTACCATGCAGAGCTGTAAATCTCCCCCATTGGGACATATTTATAAAGCAGTGAATCTGACATTCAGTTAACTTTCACTGCAGGGCACTCTTCCAGGTACTTGTGTTTTAAATATCAGTGATTGATTCACCACCAGAGAATGTTTGGTGAAAGTCACATTCGCTGCTATATACAGAGACCCCATTGTAGTGAAGGGTTCCTGGCCCTTTAAGTCTGACTCGTCTTTTGGCTATTAGTGAAACGGATGAATGTTAATTTCTCGGTAAATCGTGCGGTGCAATCCGGGCCGGCACCTGCTCCCAGTGGGAGTTGTACAATAAAATAGGAAAAAACAAACTCTTTGCGGCGAGATTGGATGTCTGGCAGGCCTCCCGGACAGTCAGACTTGTTTTTCTTCCCTCGACAGATCACCCGCCGCATATCGGGGAAGAAAAAAATATCTGGATAGCACAAAAAGGGCTGAAAAACACCTAAAAATAACAATTCTTTCCTGCTGATGGTACCCCATCCAGTGCCTGACACCATCGCAAACCCTGTGCCATCTCATGCAGGTCCTGGTGAGTGGAGAGCTGTCCCTGCTGGGAGAACACGCTGGCCGCTAGCAATAATCGCATGCTGATAATCCGACATGCTGGTTGCAAGTAGATCAATGAATCGACTTGTACAATCAGCCCGCCCATATATGGTTTAAATCTTGGCCAGTCCCTGACATCATGCACATCGTTGGAACGATCGGGCTCAGGTAAGAAAATGGGGGGGGGGGGGGCTCTGGGGGCAGCTGCAGCAAAGAAGGTTTTTCACCTTAAAGCGGACTTCCGCTTTAAGGGAAGGTGAACCCCTGACATGCCACAATTGGAATGTCATTTTTTTTGGGGGGGGGGGCCCTGTTTTCACTGGGTCCCAGGTCCCACTTCCTCTCCTAGCGCCATGGAGCCGGAAGGAAGCCCACCTTCCCCCCTCCCACCCGGCGATCTTCTGGGACACGTCACAGGTCCCAGAAGATATGCCAGCCATTCGCAGCGCGATTTGCGCATGCACAGTGCTCACCCGGCTTTGAAGCCAAAGCCAGGCCCCTCACACTTGTGATGCCGGCACCATACGGAGGAGGGGGAGAAGAGTGACGCTGTGGGCGACTCCATCGCTGGAGCCTGGGACAGGCGAGTGTCCGATTATTCTACTCTTTTTGTAGCTGCTGACCTTTAATATGGTGGAACTCCGCTTTAATGCATAGAATGCATTAAGGTGAAAAACCATGAGACTTTACAATCACTTTAAAGTCTTGGTGAGGAGGACACGTGGCCTTATGGTCAGGTTTTCCCTCTCCTATGGGGTCTCCCTTCAGGGGAGCCCCCTTAGTACTTGAGTGGACCTTGCATGGGCAGGTTCCCCAAAGAATGAGTTCCATTTGGTTTCGGCTAGGTAGACCACCACGAGTGCCACAGTTCCCATAAAGGAATCATGAACCCCTGGGAACAGGGCTAGGGTCCTTTCTCTTCGGAGGTGGACCATGTGTACAGGGCCACTGATAAGGCAGTGCAGCCAGCCCTCCTGTACTGGGCCCGAGCTCCATCAGATCCAAAGAGGGGCCCAGACACCTGCCTTATAGCTGACACTTGTGGATCCAGTGCAGCTGAGGCTGCAGAGAAAGGGACTGAAGAATCTTTGTCCTCAGTTCCTTTCCGGTCTCAAATGTGATACATCAGGGGTCTGTTTAGAACCCTGATATTTCACCAAATCCCCCCTCCCCCCCAACAGGGCAGGTAAAAAAATGTAAAAAATTAAAACAAATAAAATGTTTTGCATTGCCTCCTCACCACCTGTTTTAACCCCACAACTGCATGCTTTGCATGTGGTTGCGGGGTGCTTGCAGAGCAGCGCTTTTCGATTGAATGGGTATTTATCAATGAGGGTATAGTTTCTGCTATGGCTGCAAAGCATAGCATCGCAGCCATGGCATTCTAGTGCAACTATTATTTGATATTTTCGGAGGGGGCCCTGTCAGGTAAGTTGTATGGGGCCCCGTGATTTCTAACAGCAGCCCTGCATGTGTACACCCTGTGCACTTTTTTTTCACTTTTTGTGTGTTCGTTTTTGTTTACATGGGGTATTAGTTTAGAGTGTGCGCACCGCAACACGGAACTTAAAAAAAATGCCCACAAACAGAATCTAAAATTCAGATATCTGCATATGCGCTGGCTGTTGGAGACATTATGGCACTGTAGACCTTTTTAGTAGCTTTTTTTTACAATCAGGTGGTCAGGAGATCCATTATACCAAATGTAGTTAATTAGAAAAAGTATATTTTCAGGGAATTAAAGAGAACCTGTCACCTACAAAAGAATACTTGAGGTTAAGAAAATATTTCAGAGTTTTAGTATTGGCTGTTCACTGAACTCCTGAATGTAAATCTGATGCAGAATTGGAAATGTTTTTGGTAGTAGAGTACAAAATGATCTGGAGGTCTCTTTATGGCATAGTTCTCTTAACACATACTAGTTAAATATATACTAAGTGGCCAGAAAATCAGAAACCTGGATCCTTCACCAGAGGTGGGCATATCTTAGCCATGTGGAATCACACAAGCAGCAACATGCCACCACAACTTCTACATTTCTACTCTGGATTACCCAATACAGAAATTCCATAACTGAAATTTCCATAACTGATCACCCTGAAGAGATCACCTAGAACACATAACCCAGAACAGATCATTCAGAACAGACCAACCATATCAGATCATCCAGAAGAGATCACCTAGAACACATAACCCAGAACAGATCATTCAGAACAGACCAACCATATCAGATCCTCCAGAGGAGATCACCTAGAACACATAACCCAGAACAGATCATTCAGAACAGACCAACCATATCACATCATCCAGAAGAGATCACCTAGAACACATAACCCAGAACAGATCATTCAGAACAGACCAACTATATCAGATCATCCAGAAGAGATCACCTAGAACACATAACCCAGAACAGATCATTCAGAACAGACCAATCACATCAGATCATCCAGAAGAGATCACCTAGAACACATAACCCAGAACAGATCATTCAGAACAGACCAACCACATCAGATCATCCAGACGAGATCGCCTAGCCCTAGAACACATAACCCAGAACAGATCATTCAGAACAGACCAACCACATCAGATCCTCCAGAAGAGATAACCTAGAACACATAACCCAGAACAGATCATTCAGAACAGACCAACCATATCAGATCATCCAGAAGAGATCACCTAGAACACATAACCCAGAACAGATCATTCAGAACAGACCAACCATATCAGATCCTCCAAAAGAGATCACCTAGAACACATAAACCAGAACAGATCATTCAGAACAGACCAACCATATCAGATCATCCAGAAGAGATCGCCTAGAACACATAACCCAGAACAGATCATTCAGAACAGACCAACCACATCAGATCCTCCAGAAGAGATCACCTAGAACACATAACCCAGAACAGATCATTCAGAACAGACCAACCACATCAGATCATCCAGAAGAGATCACCTAGAACACATAACCCAGAACAGATCATTCAGAACAGACCAACCACGTCAAATCATCCAGAAGAGATCGCCCAAAGCAGATCATTTAGAACAGACCACCCTGCATTGTCTTACAACATCTTCTCACAGACTCAGATTAAGGTCCAATAGTTGGTGCCGGAAGGGCAGATCCATTACACACACCTGATACTTGTGAGAGAGACAATGCCTGCTGGGTGAGTGCAGATGATGTTGGGTTCATCAAACCATATTGTAAAAAATCAGTATTGCCACAAACAAATTTGGGGTGCAGAGACCAATGTTAGAATGTGCTGATTGCTTCTCTACAGGGCACCGCCGTCTATCTTCACAGGGTGTACCACTGGCAGAGTCATGAATGGAAGAGGTAATATATCTCCAGCGGAGTTATGAGTGGGAGAGGTGATGTACCTCTGAAAGAGTTATGGATGGGAAAGGCAATGTACTGAAGACAGAGTCATAGATGGAAGTGATAATGTATCTTGGGTTGAGTCATGGATGGAAGTGCTAATACTGTATACAGTATCTCAGGTTATTTACTTTCAACAGAGTCATGGATGGAAGAGATACTGTAACTCCAGCAGAGTCATGGATGGAAGAGATACTGTAACTCCAGCAGAGTCATGGATGGAAGAGATACTGTAACTCCAGCAGAGTCATGGAAGGAAGAGATACTGTAACTCCAGCAGAGCCATGGATGGAAGAAGTGATGTGCTGACTGCAGAGTCATTGTTGGGAAGGATGATGTATTTCCGGCAGAGTGATGGATGAGAGGGGTGATGTACTGATTGGATTGGAAGGGTGACATACCTCCTGTGGAGCTGTGGATGACAAAGGGGATGCACCTCTGGCAGAATCATGGATGGGAAAGGTGATGTAGTGCTGGCAGAGCCACAGATGGAAGAGGTGATACACCTCCAACAAAGTCATGAATGGGAGAGGTGACGTACCCCTGGCAGAGGCATGAATGGGAGGGGTGATATACCTCTTGTAGAGTCATGGATGGAAGGGGTAATGTACTGTACGTCTGGCAGAGTCATCATCTACCTCAGGCAGAGTCATGGATAGAAGAGGTGAAGTACCTCCAGCAGTGTCATGGATGAGAGAGATGATTTACTGAAGGCAGACTCGTGGATGAGGGAGGAATGTGATTTCCCTTCAACTGAGTCATGGATGTAAGAGGTGAAGTACACAAAGCAGAGTCATGGATGTAAGAGGTGAAGTACACAAAGCAGAGTCATGGGTGGGAGAGGTGATGTACTGATGGCAGGCTCATGAATGGAAGAGTTGATATACCTCTTCTTACAGTGTCATGGATACGAGCGGGATGTATACCTCCAACTGAGTGTGGATAGGAGAGGTGATATGCTCCTGGCATTGTGCTGGATGTGAAAGGTGATGTAAATCAAGCAGAATCATGGATGGAAGAGGGGAAGTGCCTCCAGCAGAGTCATGAATGACAGAGGTCTTGTACCTCCAGTAGTGTCATGGATGGGAGAGGTGAAGCACCTCCATCAGAATCATGGATGACAGAGGTCTTGTAACTCCAGTAGTGTCATGGATGGGAGAGGTGAAGTACCTCCATCAGAATCATGGATGACAGAGGTCTTGTACCTCCAGTAGTGTCATGGATGGGAGAGGTGAAGTACCTCCATCAGAATCATGGATGACAGAGGTCTTGTACCTCCAGTAGTGTCATGGATGTGAGAGGTGAAGCACCTCCATCAGAATCATGGATGACAGAGGTCTTGTAACTCCAGTAGAGTCATGGATGGGAGAGGTGAAGTATCTCCAGCAGTATCATGAATGACATAGTTGTTTTACCTCCAGCAGAGTTATGGATGGAAGAGGGGAAGTACCTCCAGCAGTCATGGATGGGAGAGGTGAAGCACCTCCAGCAGACTCATGAATGACAGAGGTCTTGTACCTCCAGTAGAGTCATGGATGGGATAGGTGAAGTACCTCCAGCAGAATCATGGATGACAGTGGTCTTGTACCTCCAGTAGTGTCGTGGATGGGAGAGGTGAAGTATGGATGACAGAGGTCTTGTAACTCCAGTAGAGTCATGGATGGGAGAGGTGAAGTATCTCCAGCAGGATCATGGATTGGAGAGGTGAAGTACCTCCAGTAGAGTCATGGATGGGAGAGGTGAAGTACCTCCAGCAGAATTATGGATGACAGAGTTGTTGGACCTCCAGCAGACTCATGAATGACAGAGGTCTTGTACCTCCAGTAGAGTCATGGATGGGATAGGTGAAGTACCTCCAGCAGAATCATTGATGACAGAGTTGTTGTACCTCCAGCAGAGTTATGGATGGAAAGGTGAAGTGCCTCCATCAGAGTCATGGAGGGGAGAGGTGATTTACTGATGGCAGACTCATGGATAAGAGAGGTGATGTTCCTTCAGCAGAATAAAGAATGGGAGCACTGATAAACCTCTGGCAGTGTCACGGATGTGAGAGGTGATGTCCTATACCTCCAACAGAGTTGTGGATAGGACAGGTGATGCATTGATGACAGAGTAAAGGATGAGAGATGATGAGGTACCTCCAGTAGAGTCATGGATGGGAGAGGTGATGTTCCTCTTGGATAGTCGTGGATGGCAGGGATGATCCCCCAGGTAGAGTTTATAGCAGCTTTCTTTACTATAATATATAGATACATTTTTTGGATAATGGTCAGTTTAAATATAAATATGGAGCACTTGCTGTATAGAATTCCCGACTTGGCAGGATTTCATATTTTTCTGTAATAGAAACTCAACCACTGTGAAAGTCCATGTATTGCATATGAATATTTGATGAATAAACATGTACATGCGGCCTGTTGTAATCCACATCCCACAAAGCAAGCAATCACAGCATTCTTTATTTCTGTATTACAAATAACTGCTGAATCGAGTGCATGCACAGCAATATGGAATGAATCATGTTTTTCCGGTTTGTCACATGCAAATTATTGGCCTTTGATAGATATTCTCATTTACTCAGAATTGCAGGAACTGAGAATAAATTCTCAAATTGCTGGTCAGCACATCCTTTATTAACATGGCGCTTTCCATTCGGCTAATATGTGACAAATGGCTCTTCACCCAGCCAGGACCTCCGCCAAGCACCATGTGCATGGAAGGAGCCACACTTCATCGCTCTGCTATCGCTACAGAAAAGCAAAAACTCTTTCTTTGTCTCTGCGGATAGAAATTTGAAATTTCCCCAGTGTGTGTCCTCTCCACCCGCTCCTTAGCAAGTAACTGCACTATTAAGAAGCAGTAGAAGAATCCTGGTGTAGAGCAGAGGGGGGTGATGGGTAGAGCTACCTTTCTTGGGTGTCGGGAACTTGGATTGGTCTTTTATCTTCTCATTCATGAAGATGCAATGGTCTTGCTCAGCAGCACTTCCACCGCTTTCATCCATGGTTTATATCAGTCTTTCTCAACCCTTTTAACATGGGGGAACCCTTGAAGTAACTTTCAGGTCTCAGTGAAGCTCTGCTTATAATGACTAAATCTACAGCTCAGGGAATATTAACGTGAAAATCAAAATAAATTAAAGGATAAGGAATGCAGGATATTTTGCTTCATTTGATTCCAACTATATATGAGAATTATTTTCAGTAATAGTAATAAAATAGAATAAATAGCCAGACAACATTGTGTTGCTCCCTATAGCAGTTAGTGAAGTGGTCCCTTAAAATGGCCATGAAAGGCCCCCTTAGACTGGTGGTCAGTGGGAGAAAGACCACCTTTCATTGGTGGTTACAGGGAGAAGAGCCTCATTGCATTGGTGGTCAGAAGGAGAAGGGCCTCTTAAACTAGTGGTCGATGGGAAGAATGCTCCTTACATTGGAGGTCAATGAGAAGAATGCTCCTTACATTGGAGGTCAGTGGGAAGAATGCTCCTTACATTGGTGGTCAGTGGGAAGAATGCTCCTTACATTGGGAGTCAATGGGAAGAATGCCCCTTGCATTGGTGATCAATGAGAAGAATGCTCCTTACATTGGTGATCAGTGGCAAGAATGCTCCTTACATTGGTGGTCAGTGGGAAGAATGTTCCTTACATTGGGGGTCAGTGGGAAGAATGTTCCTTACATTGGGAGTCAATGGGAAGAATGCCCCTTGCATTGGTGGTCAATGAGAAGAATGCTCCTTACATTGGTGGTCAGTGGCAAAAATGCTCCTTACATTGGTGGTCAGTGGGAAGAATGCTCCTTACATTGGTGATCAGTCGGAAGAATGCTCCTTACATTGGGGGTCAGTGGGAAGAATGCCCCTAGCATTGGTGATCAGTGGGAAGAATGCTCCTTACATTGGTGATCAGTGGGAAGAATTCTCTTTACATTGGAGGTCAGTCGGAAGAATGTTCCTTACATTGGAGGTCAGTGGGAAGAATGTTCCTTACAATGGTGATCAGTGGGAAGAATGCTCCTTACATTGGAGGTCAGTGGGAAGAATGCTCCTTACATTGGTGATCAGTGGGAAGAATGTTCCTTACATTGGTGGTCAGTGGGAAGAATGCCCCTTACATTGGTGATCAGTGGGAAGAATGCTCTTTACATTGGTGGTCAGTGGGAAGAATGCTCCTTACATTGGTGGTCAGTGGGAAGAATGCTCCTTACATTGGTGATCAGTGGGAAGAATGTTCCTTACATTGGTGATCAGTGGCAAGAATATTCCTTACATTGGCAGTCAGTGGGAAGAATTCTCCTTACATTGGTGGTCAGTGGGAAGAATGTCCCTTACATTGGAGGTCAGTGGGAAGAATGCTCCTTACATTGGTGATCAGTGGGAAGAATGCTCCTTACATTGGTGATCAGTGGGAAGAATATTCCTTACATTGGCAGTCAGTGGGAAGAATGCTCCTTACATTAGTGGTCAGTGGGAAGAATGTCCCTTACATTGGTGGTCAGTGGGAAGAATATCCCTTACATTGGTGGTCAGTGGGAAGAATGTCCCTTACATTGGAGGTCAGTGGGAAGAATACTCCTTACATTGGTGGTCAGTGGGAAGAATGTCCCTTACATTGGTGATCAGTGGAAGAATGTCCCTTACATTGGTGATCAGTGGGAAGAATGCTCCTTACATTGGCAGTCAGTGAGAAGAATGTCCCTTACATTGGTGGTCAGTGGGAAGAATGTCCCTTACATTGGTGATCAGTGGGAAGAATGCTCCTTACATTGGCATTGAGTGGGAAGAAAGCTCCTTACATTGGCAGTCAGTGGGAAGAATGTCCCTTACATTGACGGTCAGTGGGAAGAAAGCTCCTTACATTGGTGGTCAGTGGGAAGAATGCTCCTTACATTGGTGATCAGTGGGAAGAATGCTCCTTACATTGGTGGTCAGTGGGAAGAATGCTCCTTACATTGGTGATCAGTGGGAAGAATGCTCCTTACATTGGTGATCAGTGGGAAGAATGCTCCTTACATTGGTGATCAGTGGGAAGAATATCCCTTACATTGGTGATCAGTGGGAAGAATATCCCTTACATTGGCAGTCAGTGGGAAGAATGTCCCTTACATTGGTGGTCAGTGGGAAGAATGCTCCTTACATTGGTGGTCAGTGGGAAGAATGTTCCTTACATTGGAGGTCCGAAAGAAGGGTGACTGATGGTTACATTCCTTGTAAGAAGGGTGACTAGTGGTTACATTCCTTGTAAGAAGGGTGACTGGAGGTTACATTCCTTGTAAGAAGGGTGACTGG
>BLSH010069051.1:2621271-2632985 GCA_018402905.1 Glandirana rugosa | reverse complement strand
ATCATTCCTAGTTGGGGCCTCAATAAACTGGACCATAAAATTGTCCTGTAATAGGTCTATAAATTTTTGCCCTTTAGCTGTCCCAGCAGTGCCATTACTCCAGTTAATTTCCGGGTAGTTAAAATCCCCCATTATTATCACTGTCCCAGCCCTTGCAGCTCTTTCTATCTGTGCAAGGAGCAGAGTCTCCACCTCCTCTTTAACACTGGGAGGTCTATAACAAACTCCAATGATAACCTTTGTAGTGCGCACACCCATATGCAGATCTACCCATAATGCTTTAGACTCATCACACTCTCCATCAACTAGGTCCTCATTCACACTCGCTTTGAGATCACTTCTCACATAGAGACAGACACCACCACCCCTCCGTTTTACCCTGTCTTTCCGAAAGAGAGCATAGCCAGGAATATTAATAGCCCAGCCATGTGAAGAATGAAGCCAAGTTTCAGCTATACCAATCAAATCATAGTTCTCCTCATGCACCAGAGCTTCTAGCTCACCTATTTTGCTTGGCAGACTCCTGGCATTGGTGAACAAACACTTTAATTCACTGTCACATTTTGCACATGTATCTTGCATATTTTTAATTTTAGCACAAACAGTACCATTTCCAATGGTTGATTGTAACATGGGAACCTTCATATCATCTTTATTTGCCCTCCCCCCATCTTTTCCCATTCCACCCACCAATAGGGGCTGACCCCTGTCTGACCTGTCTACCCCATTATAATCTAATGCACCCTCCCCCCTCAATCCTAGTTTAAATACTCCTCCAGCCTTCCCATAAACCTCTCCCCTAGCACAACAGACCCCCTTCCATTTAGGTGCAGACCATCTTTAGCATATAGGTTGCACCCCAATGAAAAGTCAGCCCAGTGCTCTAAAAACCCAAAGCCCTCCTCCTTACACCAGGTCTTTAGCCATGCATTCAGGGCTCTAATCTCTCCCTGCCTTTCCTGTGTTGCGCATGGCACAGGCAATATTTCAGAGAATATTGCCTTGGAGGTCCTTCTCTTCAACTTGCAACCTAATTCTTTGAATTGGTTCTTAAGGAGCCTCCATCTTCCATCTATTCTGTCATTGGTTCCAATGTGGACCAAGACAGCTGGGTCATGCCCAGCCCCTCCCAGTAATTTATCAACCCGGTCCACCACATGTTGAACCCTGGCACCAGGTAGACACTAAAACATTCGGTTGAGACGATCCTGGCGAAAAAATATTCTATCAGTCCTTCTAATTATAGAATCCCCAATTACCACCAACTCTCTAGGCCTACCTGCACTACCCCTACCACCCCTACTAGATGGGCTGCTCTCCCGGCTGTTAGGGGGAGCAGTGACATCCAGGGCTGCCACCTCTGAATTTGCCACCCCCACATCTTCACTCAAATTGGCAAATCTGTTAGGGTGCTCAAACCCAGGACTGGCCTTCCTTTTCTGTGAGCCCCTACCACTCCCTCTAACTGTATGAACCCATCTACCTACCTTATAATCCTGACTTACCCCTCCACCCTCCCCCTTAACCCTACTAGCCACCTGCTCCGTGAGCAGAGGACCCCTTTCAAGGTTGACAGCTCTGTCAAGTGTTGCAATTTGCTCCTCCAGATCTCTAATGCGAGCTTCCAGAAGGGCAACCTGCTCACATCTGTCGCAGCGATATCCATCCTGGAGCTGTTGCTCCATAGTTGCATACATGCGGCACACTGTGCACTGCACCAAACCTTCAATCTTGCTAGCACACATTTTCCCAGATACAACAACACAAATAACAGGAAATGTCTGATGTTACTTACAGGTTTGAAGATTCCTGTTATAATCTCTTGTTTTAAACTCTGTTTTTTAACTCACCACTTAGTCAAGGTCCTCTTACTCAGAGGTCCAGCAAGCAAAGATGTAGCAAGCTCAAGATGAGCAAGCTCTGAAATGAGCTCAACAGAGAGCTTTATAGGAATTCAATCACCTGTGGCCAATTAACCACTCCCCTTAATTAGCAGTCTAAAGGAAGGAAAGGGAAAAAAAGCTATTTAAAAAGTGACAGAAAAAAATGTTAAAAAGCTGCAAAGAAAAAACCCCCAAAAAACAAAAACTCCAAACACAGCAAACACCAGGTTAGTTAAACAGCAATATCATACAGTTTGTAGTGTACATAGATTAGTAAAACAATGGGATAAAGGAATATTCCTGTTTTACCTCATGGTTACTGTGACATTGTGTGAATGCATCAATGCAGTGCATGTTATCTCAGCTTGCAGAGCTTGGATTCATTGAATGAGTTTACCAAAATTGTAAATCTTGCAGAATATACAGCAGCTTGCAGAGCTTGGATTCATTGAATGAGTTTACCAAAAATGTAAATCTTGCAGAATATACAGCCTCATGCTACATAACTAAGCTCAATTTCATGCTGAATAAACTAAACCATTAATGTATCTCAAAAAGAAAACTCTTTAGCTAGATTTTTACTCCAAAAACATTTTTATTAAAACAAATTCAATAAAAATCAAAAAAATCGATTTAAATAAAAAAAAAAATCATTTTTTTTTTTTCAAAAATCATCGATTTGTATCCACCCTGCAACTCACATGGTTGATGATAACAAGAGGCACATCTAAGTATGCAGGCATCCGGGGTAAAGCTGTCCCCATCGACCATCCTCTGCACTGCCGGCTCTCACCGCTGTCAGTCTGCAATGGTGACCGGGAAGACGACCCTGCAGTAAAGCGATCTGAAAGCGAGGCTTGAAGCGCTCATGGGGTGCAGCATGGAGTGGATGACGTTGATGGCGATGCGGAGGGCGGTCTATGTGGACAGCTTTACCCCGGATGCCTGCATACTTAGATGTGTCTGTTTTAATCATCAACCATGTGAGTTGCTAAATGTTGCACCTTCATTAAATGTAACCAAATTGCTACACTTAGAGGCGCCCCTCTCTGCTCTTTTATACTCAGATGTGACGGGACGCTACTTGTATATCAAGTCAAAATTTATAAAAAAAAATTTTTTGTCTTGCAAAACGCTTTCAAACCAAGTTACTCTGAATCCAAGGTTTTACTGTATATATAAAGCCAAAACTTTTTTTTTATTTATTTTGGAAGCAGTAGGGAACGGTTTGGCCATCTGTGTCCCATTGCAGAGGTTTCCTTCACTTCCTGTCCTGTAGACACAACAAACTGAGAAGAAATCCACTCTCAGGCCCCATTGACACCTCAGCATTTTGTAGCTTGAAGCCTGAAGCTACAAAACTCTGAAGGGGAAAAAAATCATTGATTCTCTATGGAGATGGTTCACAGCCAGGGGTAGGCAACCAGCTGTTGCAAAACTACAAGTCCCATCATGCCTCAGGGAGTAATTGTACACATCGGCCTTGCAATGTCTCAAGGGAAATGTAGTTCTACAACAGCTGGAGGTCCATAGGTTGCCTTCCCCTGTTCACAGCTCCACTGAGAAATGCCTGAAGCCAAACAAGTTCCGGAGGTATTTTTGAAGCGCGAATCGGGCAGATTTGGGCGTTTGTATCCCCACAGAAATTAATGGAAATGCGCGATTTGGCCGTTTTTGCCTGTTTTGGGCGATTTTCTGCTGAAATAAAAGCTAATAAAAGCTGAACTACCTAGCAACAAATGATGCAATAGATATAGTATTCTCTATTATCTAATACAAAAACACCAAAGCCCAAAAACGATGCATACAAATGCGCAAAAAGGAGCCAAAGTCACGTGACAAAAACGCACGTCAAAGCGCCAGAAAAAAAGCTCAAAGACACGACGCTCGGGTGCAAATGCAGCCTCCGGCTCCATGCACACTGAAGCTGAAAAACTATCGTTTTTGGGTGTTTGGGCGTTTTTTTTAACAGCCTATAAACGCCCCTCTATGTTATCCTATGTGCCCATGCATAAATGGGCGTTTATTGGCGTTTATCAGCAGTGGCGTTGATGGGCTGTGATCTGAACATCCTAAAACCGCGTTAAAAAATCATTCTTCTGACCACAAAAAACGCTAACGCCCCAAAACGCTCAGAAACGCTGACGCGTAAAAACACTCAAAAACGCTCAAAAAAACGCTGATAAAAGTTGAAAAACTCACTACAAAGCTGCTGATGTTTTCAGAACATTTTTTAACGTCCTGTGTGCATGGAGCCTTAGTGGAATATCCCCCTCTATTCCTGTTCTGGTGACAACTTAAGCGTTTTGGATTTCCCACCACTTTATGTGTGGAAATGGGCTTTGGCTTGCTGCAGCTTCTAACCACTTCCATACCGAGCCTCTTTTTGGGTTCGGTGGTTACAAGTTAAAACCAGTTTTTTTTGCTATAAAATTACTTAGAAAAAAAATATATAATGTTTGGGGGTTCTAACACCCTAGAGAATAAAATGGCGGCCATTGCAAAACTTTGTCACACCGTATTTGCGCAGCGGTCTTACAAGCGCAATTTTTTTTTTAAAAAATTCAGTTTTTTTAGTTAAAAAATAAGACAACAGTAAAGTTAGGTCAATTTTTTTCCGTATTGTCAAAGATAATGTTACGCCGAGTAAAATGATACCCAACATGTTATGCTTCAAAATTGCGTCCGCTCGCGGAATGGCGACAAACTTTGCAACATAAAAAATCTCCATTGGCGACGTTTAAAAAAAATTCTACAGGTTAGCATTTTTGAGTTACAGAGGAGGTCTAGGGCTAGAATTATTGCTCTCGCTCTAACGATCGCAGCGATACCTCACATGTGTGGTTTGAACACCGTTTTCATATGTGGGAGGGACTTACGTATGCGTTCATTCTGCGCGCGAGCTCGCAAGGACGGTGCGCTTTAAATTTTTTTTTTAATTATTTATTTTACTTTTTAATTTTTATTTTTACACCTTTCTTTTTTAAAAAAAAATTTTGATCACTTTTTTTCCTATTATAAGAAATGTAAACATTCCTTGTAATAGAAAAAAGCATGCCAGGACCTCCAAAATATGAGATCTGGGGTCAAAAAGACCTCAAATCTCAGATTTACACTTAAATGCATTAAAAAAAAAAAAAATTTAGAAAAAAATGGCATGGGAAAAAAAAAAATGTCCCCTTTAAGAGCATTGGGCGGAAGCGACTTGTGACGTAGCTTCCGCCCAGCCATGTTATGGAGCTGAGAGGCTCACGGACACTGGGGGGGAAGGACGCGATCATCTCCGCCGCTGCCGGCGGGTCCGGTAAGCGGCGGAGATGACCGGAAAGCGCCGGGAAGGGGGGGCACCTCTCCCGCCGCTGATAAAAGTGATCTCGCTGCGAATCCGCCGCTAAGACCACTTTTATCTTGCAGGGAATCGCCTGCTGAAAAAAAAGATACCGGGATTATGGTAGCTATCTGCTACCATAACAACGGTATTCCACTTCAAAGTACCGCCGTCAAACGACGGCCGGCGGTCCGGAAGTGGCTAATGCACGTTGTGAGGATCTCACAGTGTGCAGTGAAATCAGAGGAAGCCATTTCAGTAAGACCCCTTTCACACTGGGGTGCTTTACAGGCTCTATTTAGCTAAAAATAGCGCCTCCCCATTAAACCCAGTGTGTGCTTTCACACTGGGGCGGCGCACTCGCGGGAGGAAAATCAAACTCCTGCATGCATGATTTTTGGGTCGGTGGAGGAGCAGTGTATACACCGCTCCTCCACTGCCCCTGCCCATTGGAATGAATGGGCTGCGATCCCGAAGAGGCTGTACACCGCCTCGGGAGCGCAGAGCGCTGGCACTTTTAACCCCAGTTTAAACCCTTGCGGGGAGGTTAAAAGTGCCGTTCTGCCGCCAGTATAGTGGAGCCATATCGCTGCTATTACAGAGGTAGATTGCCGCTAAATTAGCTGCAGTTTACCGCTGACACTCGGGCGGTCCCAGTGTGAAAGGGGTCTAAAGTAGAGGAGCCGGCACAACTCTGCAAGACTAAAGAAAAGGCTAAAATCGACCTTTAAATATTTTAGGTGGACTATTTTAGGGCACGATACGATGGAGCGGCAAAATTCCCCATCAACATCGCTAATCTCCTCCGTGCCTTAATTGCTTATCAAATTTTATGAGATGAATAAAGCCCTCCGGCTCCACCATGAGACGCCGTCTACCGCCGGGGGCTCTGATTCTTCCCAGAGACAGGAGAGCGCTCGGCTCCTTCCATTGGGCGGATGGGGAATCAGCGCGGCTCCATCATTATCCGGTGATTAGGAGGGGAGTTTATGCGCCCTTTATGGGGCGATAAGGGAGTGTGATGATTATGTAATAAGTAACAATAACAACTTTATCTGAGAAACAAAGCAATAACCCCGGTGCCGGATGGAGAGGTTTCGATTTTAATAATACCTGACAATTAAATATTCAAATAATAATAATTCCCTCCCAGCTGCAGATATTAACCACTTCCAGGCCGCGCGCCCGCTGTCATTGTACGACAGCGTTTTGACATTAAATACCGGGGTTATGGCAGCAGATAGCTGTTATAACCCCGGTATTTTCTTCAACGGTGGTCGCATAAAAGTGGTCTCCGCGGTGGATTTGCTGCGAGATCGCGTTTATCGGCGGCGGGAGAGGTGCCCCCCCCTCCCACCGCCGCACCCCGGGGGTCTCCACCGCTTACCGGAGCCGACTGCGTTGCTTTAACTGACAATTGCGCGGTCGTACGACGTTGTACCCAAACTAAATTGACGTCCTTTTTCCCCACAAATAGAGCTTTCTTTTGTTCTTTCGGTGGTATTTGATCCCCTCTGCGTCATTTCTGATCACAATTTTGAAAAAAAAAAACAATATTTTTTACTTTTTAAAATAAAAACCAAAAAAACAAACAAATTTCTTCCTCAGTTTAGGCCAAAATGTATTCTTCTACATATTTTTGGTAAATAAAATCGCAAAAAGCGTTTATTGATTGGTTTTCGCAAAAGTTATCGCATCTACAAACTATGAGAATTGATTTATGGCGTTTTTATTATTAATTATTATTATTTTTTTTTTATTTACTAGTAATGGCGGTGATCTGCGATTTTTATCTTTTTTATATTGCAGCGACAGATCGGACATTTTTGACAATTTTTTGGGACCAATGACATTTATACAGATATCAGAAATTTAAATATCCACTGATTACTGTATAAATGTCATTGGGAGGGTAGGGATTAACCTGCAGGGGGCAATCTAGGGGTTAACTGTGTTCTCTAGGCGTGTTCTAACTGTGTGGGGGGCTGGGCTGGCAGGGGCATGACAGACCTAACTGATCCCGAGTACAGGGATCAGTAGGAGTACAGGGATCAGTAGATCACGGTCATGCCGCCTGACATCGAATCCACCCGGACCGCGGGCACACTCACGGTTATATACTGCGATTTGCGCAGCGGAGCCATTTTGCCGCAGTCTCTCTACGCAAGGCGGTTGGCAAGTGGTTAAATTACATTTTTTTTAATACAGCTTTTAAGTCTAAATGTTATATCTGAGGTCTTTTTGACCCCAGATCTCACATTAAAGAGGCCCTGTCATGCTTATTTCTATTACAAGAAATGTTTACATTTCTTGTAATAGGAATAAAAGTGATCAAAAATGTTTTTTGTTCTAAAAGGACAGTGTAAAAATAAACAGTAAAATAAATAAGAAAAAAAAAATTAAAGCGATCCGTCCCTCCGAGCTCGCTGTTTTTTTTTTTTTACTAGTAATGGCGGCGATCAGTGATTTTTAGTGACACCGCAACATTGCGGCGGACAGATCGGACACCTAACTGACATTTTTTACACTTTTTTGGGAAGCAGTGACATTATTACAGTAATCAGTGCTATAAATATGCACTGTCACTGTACTAATGACACAGGAAAGGTGTTAACATCAGGGGCGATCAAAGGGTTAAATGTGTTCCCTATGTGTGTTTACTAACTGTATGGGGGAAGGACTTACTGGGACAACACAGAGATCTGTCTTCCTGCATAGCAGAAAGACAGGATCTGTGTGTCATCCCCTGACAGAACGGAAATCTGCCTTGTTTACATAGGCAGATCCCTGTTCTTTCTCTGCAGGGAACGATTGCGGGCAGCCGGCGGACATTGAGTCCACCAGACCCACTCATTGGCTCCCCCGCTGGCCAATAGGCGCGCGTGCCCACGAAAGCTAGTGCACGAATTGCCGTAACGGTACCACGATTTGTGCAGCTAAGCCACCTTGCCTCAGTATAACTAGTGGTAGCAAGTGGTTAAAGGCATCCCAGTCTTAGTCAGTTACCGTAGAAGGCCTGGCTCACAGTCTCCACTCTAATTCATTGAAAACTACCGGGTTGAGGACAGGACTCTGTGCAGGCCAGTCAAGTTCCTCCACCCCAAACTAGCTCATCCATGTCTTTATGGACCTTGCTTTGTGCACTGGTGGGCAGTCATGTTGGAACAGGAAGGGGCCATCCCCAAACTCTTCCCACAAAGTTGGGAGCATGAAATTGTCCAAAATGTCTTGGCATGCTGACGCCTTAAGGGTTCCCTTCACTGGAACTAAGGAGCCAAACACAACCCTGACACCATAATCCCCCCTTCACCAAATGATTTGGACCAGTGCACAAAGCAAGGTCCATAAAGACATGGATGAACGAGTTTGGGGTGAAGGAACTTGACTGGCCTGCACAGAGTCCTGTCCTCAACCCGATAGAACACCTTTGGAATGAATTAGAGCAGAGAATGCGAGCCAGGCCTTCTCATGCAACATCAGTGCCTGAACTCACAAATGCACTTCTGGAAGAATGGTCAAACATTCCCATAGACACTCCTAAACCTTGTGGACAGCCTTCCCAGAAGAGTTCTAGCTGTTATAGCTGCAAAGGGTGGGCCAACTCAATAATGAATCCTATGGACTAAGACTGGGATGCCATTAAGTTCACTTTCAAGCTCCCAACTTTGTGTGAACACTTTGAGGATTGCCCCTTCCTGTTCCAAAATTCAAGGTCCATAAAGACATGGATGAGTGAGTTTGGGGTGGAGGAACTTGGCTGGCCTGCACAGAGTCCTGACCTCAACCCAATAGAACACCTCTGGGATGAATTAGAGCGGAGACTGTGAGCCAGGCCTTCTCTAGCATCAGTGCCTGACCTTACAAATGCTCTTCTGGAAGAATGGTCAAACATTCCCATAGATGCTCCTAAACCTTGTGGATGGCCTTCCCTGAAGAGTTGAAGCTGTTATAGCTGCAAAGGGTGGGCCGACTCAATATTGAACCCTACAGACTAAGACTGGGATGCCATTAAATTTCATGTGCGTGTAAAGGCAGGTGTCCCAATACTTTTGGTAATATAGTGTATCTTTCATTTACATTCGCATTGCCTGAGCACTGTGATAGCCAATCAAAGACGATCATAGCAATCAGGGTACCTGGAACTGAGAGTTCTGAGTCCCAATCATTAGTATGGGATTCGGGGCTCCCGTTGGGACCCCGTTCTCTGTGCTGGGAATGGGCTGTAAAGTGCGCTCCCAGCACAAAGACAGTACACGAATATGTGGCCCTACAGAAAAAAGCCCAGTCCAGCGGGGCCGCATATCGACGTGAAGGGGTTAATATGTTGATTGATCAGATTATGAGGTTGCCTTGTGGAAACAGAGATGTGATCAATAACTTACGAACGTAATATTTTAACTATTGATCGAAATCCACTTCCCCATGTTTGCCATATCAATTGATTGCGTTCTTGACTATAGATCTACAGTAGTATTCCTATTGGGGAAAAGAAAGCAATCGTTTATCAAAGTGTGTATGGCCCCCAGTACCCGGACAAGGTCACCCAGCGCCCAGGGCAAAGATGCCAAACTGCGCCCCTTCCCTTAGGGTTAGGGTCAGCCCCCTCCCATCCCTGCAATAAACCATTGCGCCCAAGGCAACCGTCCCTCCTGCCCACCCCTTGTTCCCGGCCCTGATGGCCCCCATAGAGCAGATTGTGTGGTGCGTTGTTGATCCAGAATAAGCAAGCAGCAAGGATCTGCACACTGTACATCTCCCAGCTCAGTGACAGGCAAGATTGAAACCAGAGGATCGGCATGACAGACGATTATCGTTTTGAAGAAGGACCCTTCGGCCTCCATATCTTTCTCCTGGAAGGTTTCCTGGAAGGGATAGGGAGGAGAGGCGAGGTGCGAGGATTCTGCACGTTCGCCATAAACAGAAGGATAATCTCCTCTGTAAGAAATGTTCATTTCCAGCGATATCTGTTCACGAGACAACCGGCTGAGAAACAGAATCACCCCCGAGGAATGCGCTGAATGTAAACGGCGAGGGACGGAGCTCATGCATCACACGCACAGCGCCCCGCTCATATCTGTAACAGCGCAGAATTCCTTTCCATATATTTCAGCCGCGGGAAGGATGGAGTAGGGAATAGACGCACCAATCGCATTCCGCGTCCGTGTGAGGCGATCGTTCCCTTCGTCGTATCAATAATTCCATCATGGAAGGATGTCTTCTGCGCTACCGCCTCTGATGGTCGCGGGTCGCGATATTCTTCTGTAGGACTCCAAGTAAAGCCAAACGTCTGACAATTTAATTCGCAGCGTTTCACTTTTTCCACATTTTATGTTACAGCCTTATTCCAAAATGGATTCAATTCATTATTTTCCTCAAAATTCTACAAACGATCCCCCATAATGACCACGCGAGAGAAGTTGGTTTGAAATCTTTGCAAATTTATTAAAAATAAAAAAATCGAAAAAAAAAATCCCATGTACAGAATTATCACAGCCTTTGCTCAATGCTTTGGTGAAGCTCCTTTGGCACCAATTACAGCCTCAGGTCTTTTTGGGTATGATGCCACAAGCCTGGCACTCCTATTTTTGGGCAGTTTCTCCCATTCTTCTTTGCAGGACCTCTCAAGCTCCATGAGGTTGGATGGGGAGCGTCGGTGCTCAGCCATTTTCAGATCTCTCCTGAGATGTTCAAGTCTGGGCTCTGGCTGGGCCACTCAAGGAAATTCACAGAGTTATCCACTTAGCAACTCCTTTGTTATCTTGGCTGTGGGCTTAGGGTCGTTGTCCTGTTGGCAGATGAACCTTCGCCCCAGTCTGAGATCCAGAGCGCTCTGGAGCAGGTTTTCATCAAGGATGTCTCTGTACATTTCTGCATTCATCTTTCCTTCGATCCTGACTAGTCTCCCAGTTCCTGCCGCTGAAAAACATTCCCACAGCATGATGCTGCCACCACCATGCTTCACAGTAGGGATGTTATTGGCCTGGTTTCCGCCAGACATGATGCTTGCCATTCAGGCCAAAGAGTTTAACCTTTGTTTCACACCAGAGAATTTTGTTTCTCATGGTCCGAGTCCTTCAGGTGCCTTTTGGCAAACTCCAGACGGGCTGTCAGGCTACCATACAGGTCTGATTAGTGGAGTGCTGCAGAGATGGTTGTTCTTCTGGAAGGTTCTCCTCTCTCCACAGAGAAACGCTGGAGCTCTGTCAGAGTGACCATCAGGTTCTTGGTCACCTCCCTGACTAAGGGCCGGTTCACACTGCAGCGTTCGTAGTACAGACCGCCTTTGGTCCGGTTATTGTAGGGATGACACTTCGTACCACCACCGTCGTAGTACGACACCCTTACAAAAAGTCGCCGTCCTTGACCCTCTGATCAGTCCTAGCTTCCTTTCTACTTACGTCTTTACATGTCTCTGTAGGAACTACTTTTGGACGAGGTCTCGCGAGACCTAGAGTCTGACCCCGCTTCCAAGTAGACGGTTGTCCTGTTGCTGGGATTCGGGT
>BLSH010069051.1:2569691-2585388 GCA_018402905.1 Glandirana rugosa | reverse complement strand
AAGGTGGGAGAAGGGAAGGGAGGTGCAGGAAAGGAAGTAGAAAGTAAGGGAGGTGAGTGGAAGATGGGAGAAAGGGAAGGGAGGTGAAGGGAAGACAGGAGCAGGGAAGGGAGGTGAGTGGAAGGTAGTAGAAGGGTAGGGAGGTGAGTGTAAGGCAGGAGAAGGGAAGTGAGGTGAGGGAGAAGGGAGGGGAGTGGGAGAAAGGGAAGGGAGTTGAAGGGAAGATGGGAGAAGGGAAGGAATGTGAGTGGAAGGTGGGAGAAGGGAAGGGAGGTGAAGGGAAGATGGGAGAAGGGAAGAGAGGCGAGTGGATGGTAGGAGAAGGGAAGGGAGGTGAGTGGGAGAAAGGGAAGGAAAGTGAAGGGAAGATGGGAGAAGGGAAGGGAGGTGAGTGGAAGGAGAGAGAAGGGAAGGGAGGTGAGTGGGAGAAAGGGAAGCAAGGTGAAGGGAAGGGAGGTGAGTGGAAGGTGGGAGAAGGGAAGGGAGGTGAGTGGAAGGTGGGAGAAGGGAAGGGAGGTGAAGGGAAGGTGGGAGGTGAGTAGAAGTGGGGAGAAGCGAAGGGAAGGGAAGGTGAGAGAAGAGAATAAAAGGGAAATGAAGGAATATGGGAGGAGAGGAGAAGGGAAAGGAAGGGAGAAGAAGGTAGGGAAAGGAGATGAGGGCAAGGGAGAGAAGATGAGGCCCTTTCACACGGGGCAGATTCTGTTCCAGTTAGCAGGGGATCAGCTCACAGATCGGAGCAGAGCGGGTGGATCAACGCTGTATCTTGGCTTAGGCCAACAAGGCCCAGGCCTAGGGCGGCACTTTGCAGGGAGGCAGCACGGAATGAGTCCATGCCGGCTTGCACTGCACTTTTAGTGTGGCACCAGTCTTATGGGGTGGACTGGGCTGGGGGACAAACTGGTCTGGCACCCCCATAAAGCAGCTGCACTTTCTTTTGCCATCAGGAGGGAACAGCCCATACATATGTAAGGGACCCGAGCGCCCCAAGGGGCCCATGCGGTGGGCCCAAACCAAGGAGTCGTTATGCTGCCCCATAGCCGAATAGGAAGTGTGAGGAAGTCTCTTAAATCTCTTAAGGGAATCCATTGCCCCCACCCCCAAGGCCCTCAAAGCTAGTATCCCCACTGGAAAATTTCAGGGCAGGTCTTAAACAGGAAGGGGTGTGGCCTTGACAGGAAGGGGTGGCTCATATTTAAATTAGGAGGTGAATGAGTTTAGTTAGGCCTAGGGCAGCACAAAACCTAAATACACCGTGTTCATTCAGTTTCTATGGAGTGGACATGGACAGAGTCCAGAAGCCGGGGAGAGGAGTGAGCTTTGAATGTCCTGTTTCTTATCCTAGCTCCATGCAATGCTGTTAACTGTTACCATGGAAAGCTAGGAGGTTAGGTTGTGGGAGAGTTAGATCCCTTAGAACAGGGATAAGCAATTAGCGGACATCCAGCTGTTGCAAAACTACAAGTCCCATCATGCCTCTGCCTCGGGGTGTCATGCATGTGACTGTCAGAGTCTTGCCATGCTTTATGGGACTTGTAGTTCTGCAACATCTGGAGGTCCGCTAATTGCATATCCCTGCCTTAGAAGGTCACAAACTAAACTGTCAGAGCATCACTGCAACACTAAACCCTCTACGCCTTTCCTTGTCTGGCTGATTAGACCCCCTAGTTAGCAAGGGGGCAAAAGGTGGGCTTCATTCTGTCCTTCTAAAAAAACAATACAGTGAAAATATGAAGAATATCCTAGAAGATCCAATTATCTTGCCTTTCTCCTATACAGCATGTTGTTACCACCAAAATGACAGGTTCTCTTTAATGATAAAATATGGAAGCTTCTTTAAGGGCAACTCCCCCTTTTTGAAAGCCGATCATTGCAAGGCAGGCAGATAAATAATCATTACCAATGGAGGGGAGAACTATCTCTCATTTATATGGAGGGAGGGGGGGGGGGGTGATCGGTAGACCACCATGTCACCTCTGACCTCCATGTTTCTTTTTGGCAGTGTGTCCCCTCCTGTTCATCATACCATGGGTGATTGTGAGATCATATCTGGAAAACGAAGGGTATGTAATGATTATGATTGTTTATAATATATTTTGTATATTTGTATTTTCTATGTACACCTGTATCTGCCCGGGGGGGTACAGACACCAATAAACATCAGTGGGGCTTTAACCCTTCCACATTCCATGCAAAGATAAAAAAAAGTTAATATTTAACCTCTTATTAACCCTCAGTTAAAGCTTAGTAATCACCTCTAATTAACTCCTTCTTCCTCTTCTCCCTTAACTTAAATTTTCCAATTTAAAAAAAAAAAAATTCCAGCCATGCAAAAATAAAAAATTAAAATAAAGTACAAAAAAAAAAGTTTGTATTTAACCTCCTATTAACCCTTAGTTAAACCTTAGCGCAGTGCTAAATAGCAAAAAAATGGCCTGGTCATGAAGGGGGTAATACCTTCCGGAGCTGAGTTGGAAAGAGAGACACAATGGGGGTTATTTACTAAAACTGCACGGTGCAGCTCGGCACAGAAACCAATCGGCTTCCAGGTTTTATTGATAAAGCATAACTGAACAAGGTGACGTTAGAAGCTGATTGGCTGCCATACACAGCTGCACCGGATTCTGAGTGCTCCAGTTTTAGTTAATCTCTCACAAAATAACATTGTTTATAAACATTGTTCAGATGGAAGATAGGGAGATACAAAGTAACATTGTTTTTAAATGTAATAGACCAGAGAAAAAAGTATTCATACTCCTTGAAATTTTCCACAATTTCTGGTGTTAGAATCAAAAACGTAAATATATTTTATTGGGATTTTATGTGATAGATCAACACAAAGTGGCTCATAATTGGGAAGTGGAAGGAAAATGATAAATGTTTTTTACAATTAAATCTGTGAAAAGTGTGGGGGGCATTTGTATTCAGCCCCCTTTACTCTGATACCCCTAACTAAAATCTAGTGGACCCAATTGCCTTCAGAAGTCACCTAATTAGTAAATAGAGTCCCCCTGTGTGTAATTTAATCTCAGTATAAATACAGCTGTTCTGTGAAGCCCTCAGAGGTTTGTTAGAGAATTTTAGTGAACAAACAGCATCACGAAGGCCAAGGAACACACCAGACAGGTCAGGGATAAAGCATAAAAAAATGCACGCCACACTTTTCACATATTTATTAGTAAAAATGTTTAAAACCATTTATCATTTTCCTTCTACTTCACAATTATGAGCCACTTTGTGTCGGTCTATCACATAAAATCCCAATAAAATACATTTACGTTTTTGGTTGGAAGATGACAAAATTTGGAAAAGGGGTATGAATACTTTGTCATGGCACTGTAGAGAGACAACATTGTTACTTCTATATCTGCCCTGCTTTAATCGTTTGCAGCTCAAAGGGATGAGCTTCAATCTGTTTATGATGTCGATTAAAGCAACCGGACAAGAGATAAAGTTTTTAAAAAAAAAATAAAATTATTTCATATTTAACCTCTTATTAACCCTTAGGTAAGTCTTAGTTTACTTTAATCCGCTCTAAGTAACTCCTTCTTCCTCTTCTCCCCTTAGCTATTATTTTCCTATTTATTTTTACATTTTTTTCCCAACCATTTATTTATTTCTTTAACAGTTTTATTCATTTTGTTCATTAAAAAAAGCTCAAAATTAAAAGACAAAAATACCTTAATTTCATTTGTTAACAGCTTTGCAATGCTTATACCCAGAGGCGTAACTAGAACCCTCAGGGCCCCGGTGCAAGAAATTATGAAGGGCCCCCCGACCCCTGGCCAGGGCCCTTCCCTCTTCCCACTGATCCTGGGGCCCTTTACTCCTATTGTGGGTCCCTTTATTATGGTACTGCAGTGGGGCCCTTTCACAAGTTCTGCAGCAGGCCCCAGGGGGACCAGGGAAGCACACAGGGGCCCTGGGAACAGCAGAAGACAAGTAAACTGGATAGAGGAAAATGGGGGAGATTGGGTCCTCTAAATGCCACCCCCACCATCCCTCCTATTCAGGTGCACAAGGGAGGCACATGGGCCCCCTGGACCATTGGGCCCGGTTGCAATTGCAACCCCTGCAACCCCTATCGTTACGCCCCTGCTTGTACCAGAGTCATCATTTTAATGTAATTTAACTATTTGCCGACCAGCTGCCGCAGGTCGGCTCTCCTGCGCGAACTGGCGTACCCGTACATGGGTCTGTGCATGTGAGACTGAGGGCGCGCACGCTGCGTGCCACGGGAGCGCACCCGTGGGTCCGACGGACTCTATGTCTGCCAGCCGCCCATGATTGCTGCACACAGAGGCAGAACGGGGATCTGCTTAGGTAAACAAGGCGGATCCCCATTCTGACAGGGAATATCTCAGAGATCTGCTGTTCCCAGTGATTGGCAACAGTGATCTCTGCCATGTCCCTGCCAGCCCATCCCCCCTACAGTTAGAACACACCCAGGGAACACAGTTAACCCCTTGATCGCCCCCTAGTGTTAATCCCTTCCCTGCCAGTGTCATTTATACATTGATTGCTGCATTTTTATATCACTGATCAATGTATTAATGTCACTGGTCGCCAAAAAGTGTCATTTGGGGTCCACCACAATGTCGCAGTCCTGCTAAAAATTGCAGATTGCCGCCATTTCCAGTAAAACATAAAAGTCCCTAAATCTATCCCATAGCATGTAGACGTTATAACTTTTGTGCAAACCAATCAATATACATCTATTGCGATTTTTTTTTTTTTTTTTTTACCAAAAATATGTAGAAGAATACATATCGGCCTAAACTGATGAATAAATTTGTGTGGTTTTTTTTTGGGGTTTTTTTCTCCCGAATTTGTATTTTAGCAGAAAGTAAAAAAAATATATATTTTTTTCAAAATTGTCGGTATTTTTTTGTTTATAGAGCAAAAAAATAAAAAATGCAGAGGTGATCAAATACCACCAAAAGAAAGCTCTATTTGTGGGGAAAAAAAGGATGTCAATTTTGTTTGGGTACAACGTCGCACGACCGCGCAATTGTCAGTTAAAACGACGCAGTGCCGAATCGCAATAAATTGCCTGGTCATTAAGGGGATAAATCCTTCCGGGGTTGCAGTGGTTAAATGATAAAAGTGGGGGAAAAATAAATGTATTTATTTTTTTACAAGACAATAGCACCAAAAGAAAAAAAAAATAACTCATAGCAGAAAAAGTCCATTTGCATCCTTAAAAAAAATAAAAATAACCTTAATTTCACATTCCCCAATGACTTTAATATACAGTCAGGTCCATAAATATCTGGACATTGACACAATTCTAATCTTTTTGGCTCTATACACCACCATGATGGATTTGAAATGAAACAAACAAGATGAACTTTAACTGCAGACATTCAGCTTTAATTTGAGGGTATTTACATCCAAATCAGGTGAACGGTGTAGGAATGACAACAGTTTGTATATGTGCCTCCCACTTTTTTAAGGGACCAAAAGTAATGGGACAATTGGCTGCTCATCTGTTCCATGGCCAGGTGTGTGTTATTCCCTCATTATCCCATTTACAAGGAGCAGATAAAAGGTCCAGAGTTCATTTCAAGTGTGCTATTTGCATTTGCAATCTGTTGCTGTCAACTCTCAATATGAGATCCAAAGAGCTGTCACTATTAGTGAAGCAAGCCATCATTAGGGTGAAAAAACAAAACAAACCCATCAGAGAGATAGCAAAAACATTAGGTGTGGCCAAATCAACTGTTTGGAACATCTTTAAAAAGAAAGAACGCACCGGTGAGCTCAGCAACACCAAAAGACCAGGAAGACCAGATTCCAAATGCAAATAGCACACTTGAAATGAACTCTGGACCTTTTATCTGCTCTTTGTAAATGGGATGATGAGGGAATAACACACACCTGGCCATGGAACAGCTGAGCAGCCAATTGTCCCATTACTTTTGGTCCCTTAAAAAGTGCAAGGCACATATACAAACTGTTGTAATTCCTACACTGTTCACCTGATTTGGATATAAATACCCTCAAATTAAAGCTGAACGTCTGCAGTTAAAGCACATCTTGTTTGTTTCATTTCAAATCCATTGTGGTGGTGTATAGAGCCAAAAAGATTAGAATTGTGTCGATGTCCCAATATTTATGGACCTGACTGTATTTCGCCATAATAACAAATTTTTGAGGAAACCTCCAGATTTTTGCAGAAGTTTCAGTTAAAGTAAAACTCTTGATCTTACTAATCTCCTATTAATAATAGTAATACCTGGTTGCTCCTGTATTGAATTGTATTGTAAGTGTACTGTTTGCCCTAACGTAAAGCGCTGTGCAAACTGTTGGCACTATATACATCTTGTATACCGATAATAATAACCTGTATTCATGATCAGAGTAGCCCTTTAAACTGAGAATCACAGCAGCAGATCTCATGTTTCCTTCTCGGAGAGGAAATGACAGATCCAGAAAGGACGGAATTAGATTGCAGCGTTCTGTTTCAGGACAAAATAGAAATGCATTTATGAATGAATTAAGGGCCGCCGCGTTCCTCCCATCCTCCCCGCCATCCATCATCATCCAATCGCTGCATCGGCAAGATGATTCATGGTCCAATCTCTTCGCACCATATACACACTGAATGTATCGATCGCCGAGCGGCAGCCAATAAATCACAGGGATAATTCTGGGCTGCGGAGACGGAAATAGCCGGGAGATTTTCAGGCGATACAATTACAGCCGTAAAATACAAAAATGGTCCAAAAGCAAAAGAAGGAGCAAAAAACATACAAACTGTATAGGCGTACAGCCTACTGCATTAGGGTGTGCGCCTCAAACCTCAGACACACATATGTGCATATATAAAGATATATATATATATATATACACACACTAAATCAAATCAATGTAAAAATGTAGGAGAGCAGTGGACAGTTTCAGTAATTTTTTTAGATTTTTAAAATATTTTTTACAATTTTATTTATATTTTTTAAATTATTTTTTACAAATTTTTTAAAGCTTTTAAAATATTTTTTTACAATTTTATTTATTTTTTTTAATTATTTGTTACAATTTTTTTTTTAACTTTTTAAAAAATTTTTTTACAATTTTATTTCTATTATTTAAATAATTTTTTACATTTTTTAAAGCTTTTAAAATATTTTTTTACAATTTTATTTCTATTTTTTAAATTATTTTTAAATTTTTTTTTTTAAAAGCTTTGGTGAAATATACTGCCTTGAAAAAGTATTCATACCCCTTGAAATTTTCCACATGTTGTCACGTTACAGCCAAAAACGTAAATGTATTTTATTGGGATTTTATGTGATAGACCGACACAAAGTGGCCGTAATTGTGAAGAGGAAGGAAAATGATAAATGGTTTTCAACATTTTTTAAAAATAAATCTGTGAAAAGTGTGGGGTGCATTTGTATGGCGCCCCCCTGAGTCAATACTTTGTAGAACCGCCTTTCTCTGCAATTACAGCTGCAAGTCTTTTTGGGGAAGTCTCTGCCAGCTTTGCCCATCTAGAGAGGACATTTCTGCCCATTCTTCTTTGCAGAATCCCCCAAGCTCTGTCAGATTGGATGGAGAGCGTCTGTGATCAGCAATTTTCTAGTCTTGCCACAGATTCTCAATGGGATTTAGGTCTGGACTGTGACTGGGCCATTCTAACACATGAATATGCTTTGATCTAAACCATTCCATTGTAGCTCTGGCTGGATGTTTAGGGTCGTTGTCCTGCTGGAAGGTGAACTTCCGCCCCGGTCTCAAGTCTTTTGCAGATCCTTACAGGTTTTCTTCTAAGATTGCCCTGTATTTGGCTCCATCCATCTTCCCATCAACTCTGACCAGCTTCCCTGTCCCTGCTGAAGAAAAGCATCCCCACAACATGAAGCTGCCACCACCATGCTTCACGGTGGGGATGGTGTGTTCAGGGTGATGTGCAGCGTTAGTTTTCCCCCACACATAGCGTTTTGCTTTTAGGCCAAAAAGTTCAGTTTTGGTCTCGTCTGACCAGAGCCCCTTCTTCCACATGTTTGCTGTGCCCCCCACGTGGCTTCTCACAAACTGCAAATGGGACTTCTTATGGCTTTCTTCTTGCCCCTCTTCCATAAAGGGCAGATTTGTGGAGAGCACGACTAATGGTTGTCCTGTGGACAGATTCTCCCACCTGAGCTGTGGATCTCTGCAGCTCCTCCAGAGTTCCCATGGACCTCTTGGCTACTTCTCTGATGAATGCTCTCCTTGCCCGGCTGGTCAGTTTAGGTGGACGGCCATGTCTTGGTAGGTTTGCAGTTGTGCCATCCTCTTTCCAATTTCAGATGATGGATTGAACAGAGCTCCGTGAGATGATCAAAGCTTGGAATATTTTTTTATAACCTAACCCTGCTTTAAACTTCTCCACAACTTTATCCCTGACCTGTCTGGTGTGTTCCTTGGCCTTCATGATGCTGTTTGTTCTCTAAGGTTCTCTAACAAACCTCTGAGGGCTTCACAGAACAGCTGTATTTATACTGAGATTAAATGACATACAGGGGGACTCTATTTACTAATTAGGTGACTTCTGAAGGCAATTGGTTCCACTAGATTTAAAGCGGAGTTCCACTCAAAAGTGGAACGTCGTACTTATCCTCCTCCCCCCCCCCCCCTTGGGTGCCACCTTTGGCACCTTTCAGGGGCACAGATACCTGTTTGTGACCGGTACCGTTCCCCACTTCCGGGAGACCCAGATGTTCGGCCCCCTCCTCCTTCCTCCGCCGCCGCCGTGCAGCGCGCATGTGCAGTAGGGGGCCGGCTGTGAAGCAGAAAGGCTTCACTGCCAGGTTTCCTTCCCAGGAATGGCGGCAGCTGCACCCCAGAGCCGATCCAAAGAATGGCTGAGGTGCCGACATCGCTGGACAGGGAAGTTAATTTTTCGTGGGGGGGGGGTTGGACCTCCTCTTTAAGTTAGGGGTAAAAGAGTAAAGGGGGCGCTATACAAATGCACCCCACACTTTTCACAGATTCATTTGAAAAACCATTTATCATTTTCCTTCCACATCACAATTATGGCCACTTTGTGTCGGTCCATCACATAAAATCCCAATAAAATACATTTACGGTTTTGGTTGTAACATGGGAAAATGTGGAACATTTCAAGGGGTGTGAATACTTTTTCAAGGCGCTGTGTTAGCAGGGGGAATCTGCACTGCACTGGGTGATTATGGTGTGCCCAGGCACACCCGGCACACCCCCTGCAAATGCCTATGACAAACTGTACACATTACAGGCCAGCTCCACCCAAACACCAGTAGTTCACATTTGCCTGATTAATAATATACTGGACCCCGCATTGGACTCTATTAAAGCATGAAATCCCCCCACCAAAAGTCCCGGCACCACCTGCCAACCGTATTCAAGTCAAACCCCAATAATTGTGTTACATCCCTTCACTTCCTTCCCTTCATCCTGGAGGGGGGAGGGGCAGAGACACAAACTACTGCAGGAAATCTCCCCATTGTAGGAGGGGCAGAGACACAAACTACTGCAGGAAATCTCCCCATTGTGGGAGGGGCAGAGACGCAAACTACTGCAGGAAATCTCCCCATTGTGGGAGGGGCAGAGACACAAACTACTGCAGGAAATCTCACCATAGTGGGAGGGGCAGAGGCACAAACTACTGCAGGATATCTCCCCATTGTGGGAGGGGCAGAGACACAAACTACTGCAGGAAATCTCCCCATTGTGGGAGGGGCAGAGACACAAACTACTGCAGGATATCTCCCCATTGTGGGAGGGGCACAGACACAAACTACTGCAGGAAATCTCCCCATTGTGGGAGGGGCAGAGACACAAACTACTGCAGGATATCTCCCCATTGTGGGAGGGGCAGAGACACAAACTACTGCAGGAAATCTCCCCATTGTAGGAGGGGCAGAGACACAAACTACTGCAGGAAATCTCCCCATTGTGGGAGGGGCAGAGACACAAACTACTGCAGGATATCTCCCCATTGTGGGAGGGGCACAGACACAAACTACTGCAGGAAATCTCACCATAGTGGGAGGGGCAGAGGCACAAACTACTGCAGGATATCTCCCCATTGTGGGAGGGGCAGAGACACAAACTACTGCAGGAAATCTCCCCATTGTGGGAGGGGCAGAGACACAAACTACTGCAGAAAATCTCCTCATTGTGGGAGGGGCAGAGACACAAACTACTGCAGGAAATCTCCCCATTGTGGGAGGGGCAGAGACACAAACTACTGCAGGGAAATCTCCCCATTGTGGGAGGGGCAGAGACACAAACTACTGCAGGAAATCTCCCCATTGTGGGAGGGGCAGAGACACAGACTACAATAATGCCATCCCTCTATCTACTATCTGAGTGACCCCTGAAATTAATTATTAGTGATATCCGGTAATATAAAGCTCTTGTGTACAGTTGGTGTTATACTGTATGTAATATTGGTTATGGATTACATGGAAATAATAACTTAAGACCTTATAATGTTTATTGTGCATTATTCCAGGTGCTGGGAGACAACTACAAATACAGGCATCTGGTATATTATAAAGGGACCGATGCTTTTCTGTGTGTTTGTAAGTATTCACGTGACTTCATCTTCGCAGGACACGCACAGAAACACAAAGGGCACGCACGGCACATGTATGGGACACACAGAACACGCACAGGCAGTGCTGGATTACCAAATAGGCAGAGTAGGCACCAGCCTATGGCCCCATGCTGTTTAAGGGCCCCGTGAGGACCCGTTAAAATAATATTGAATTGATTTTGAAAGGAAATTACAATGAAGCTTTCTTGATTTGTTTTTTAAGATATCAAAAAATGAATCAAATATTGGTGTAACATGCATTTTTGTAACGTAGAGTAGTGATGGTCATCTAGCGGCCAGCGCACACACTACTTAGTTCAATGTTATACCACTAGAGCACGTGCACGAGGAACCACCAAAAACATGCTAGTGGGCCACAAGGTTCCCATTGTTAAGGGGCATCCACAGATTTATCTGATACAGCACACGGCGTGCACACATAACACGCACAGGGCATGAAAAGGGAAAGCACTGGAAACACACAGGACATGTATGGGGCACACACAGAACATTTAGGGGCACACACAGGACATGTAGCAGTAACACATGGATGTCCTGTGTGTGCCCCCTTCATTTCCTATGTGTGCCCCCTATATGTCGTAGGTGCACACGCAGAACATGTAGAGGGCACACACAGGACATGTAGAGGGCACGCACAGGACATGTAGAGGGCACGCACAGGACATGTAGTGGGCACACACAGGACATGTAGAGGGCACACACAGGACATGTAGAGGGCACGCACAAGACATGTAGAGGGCACACATGGGACATGCAGGGGGCACGCACGGGACATGCAGGGGGCACACATAGGACATGTAGGGGGCACACACAGGACATGTAGAGGGCACACACAGGAGATGTAGAGGGCACACACAGGAGATGTAGGGGGCACACAAAGGACATGTAGAGGGCACACACGAGATATGTAGAGGGCACACACAGGACATGTAGAGAGCACACACAGGACATGTAGAGGGCACACACAGGACAGCTAGAAGGCACACACAGGACAGCTAGAAGGCACACACAGGATATCTAGAGGGCACACACAGGACATGTAGTGGGCACACACAGGGCATGTAGGGTGCACACACAGGACATCTAGAGGGAACACACGGGATATGTAGAGGGCACACACAGGACATGTAGGGTGCACACACAGGACATGTAGAGGGCACACACGGGATATGTAGAGGGCACACACAGGACATGTAGAGGGCACACACAGGACATGTAGTGGGCACACACAGGACATGTAGGGGGCACACACAGGACATGTAGGGGGCACACACAGGACATGTAGAGGGCACACACAGGACAGCTAGAAGGCACACACAGGCTATGGGGCCCATCATGGGTTGTATCACACGGTCAGCTGCTTTGTCTGCTCATACATTTGCTCCAGGCTGTCTCGCTCTTTTCTTTTCATATTTCTACAAATATAAAAATGAACCCTGACAAATGTCTTCTGTGTAAAGGTTTCATTATTTGGCAAAAGATACATGATTTAAAAAGAAATTACTGGGTGTTTGCGCAGCCACATTTTTGTAAATGCATTTAGACACCTTTTGGGCACTTTAAGGCATGTAAAGTGTTTGGGCATTTATTAGTTTAATTGACCAGAATAAAATTTTAGTGTCCCCGATGCAAGATTTTTGCTGTATTGCTGTTCTGAGGGCAACCCAAAATTCGGGGTTTTCTTTTACTTTCGCTTTCAATGATAATGATAAAAAAGACAAAAAGAGAGCAGTAGCGGCCCGTCCATTAAGGGCACCAGGACGATGCCCCCCCATCCATGCGTCTGGCCCACTGATCTACATACAGGACACCGGACCATGGGTTCCAATGGGGGGGGGGGTGTATTTTTTGAAGCACATGATTAGATCCAGAGGCTTTAGTAGGCTTCACAAAAGTGTTATCTCGGGGTACAGAGCATTGTGCTCCGAGCCCACCCAGTTGTTTAACAATAGCGAATTAATATTTGCTATTGCCGCACTGATCCTCCTCCCGGCCAATCAGGAAGCGGGTCTGAGACCTGTCACCCGATTGCTGAAAGGACAGACGATCTTATTGGATGTCTAGGAGGAGGGAGGAGCATCATGCCAGGACACGCTGCCGTTGCCCAAAGGATACGCTGCCACCCCCCGTAGGACACACCATCCACCCACCTGCCACCTAGATGGGGTAAGTGCCAGGCTTACCCCGTTCGTCCTCCCATGCAGTTGCCACTGATAGAGAGGATGAATCTCAGGGTCACAAACAGCAATGGAAACCTGACAGGTGTTCTAATCTCATTGCAAAACTTAAAAAAGTTGTAACATAAACGTAAGCACAAGGATAGTTTGCCTTAGCAAGATGTGATGTGATCTGTAGAAGTAGTAGAATCATAGATGTTTAATTCTGTGTTATTAGAAATATAGTATTCAATGTCAGCCATGCACATCTGTCCTTTCATTAGTATCTGAAAAGAACAGAGACAGCTCCAGGGACTGAACTGACGCCTAGGTGCCAATAAAAATTCCCCCCAGCAGGGTAAACAGGGATTGTCCCCTACTTGAAGCTTCAAACAGAAGTCCTAGGCTTCTTGGCTGCAAGGACCTGCAGGGGGCAGCAGAAGGCTCCCCACTACAAACGTAAGAGATCTAAGGAATACATTTTTATCCATCATTAAAGCAGAAATATTAGCGGCAGAGAGATGAAAATAATTAATTTTGACCGTACACAGGCTGGGCTACAAATACACACCAATCAGTATTTATAGCGTGGGTAGAATCTTAGCGAATCACGCAAAACCGTTAGGTGGCGCTAGATTGCGGCAGGTAGACCGTGACTGGTACTGCCACGATCGGAGCAATGTGCTGTTGTTGGAAATTCTATCCATGACGCAGTGATAAGCGCCGCTCTGGCCCAATTTGATGCACTTTAGAACACGAAATATGCTGTGGACTGGGACGGGAACACCCCCCAGGGTTGCTTGGCCAGGGGATAACGTCCAGCTCACATCCATATTCCAATAAACTGGGGAGCCTGAGATATGGACGGGGTGCTCTCATGAAGTCAGTTCCAAACTGGGGAGTCTCCATAAAATTCTCCAACATACTTCTGTCCAGGGATAATCTGCGGCAACGTAGAGATTGTTGTATTTTAGAGCCTAAATATTCAGTCTAAGCTACGTGCCAATCGGTATGCAATTGCTCTGCGTGTAGGCAGATTGCATGCAGATTGTGAGCTAAGGGATCTGCCAGACAGAGATCTGTGTGTATGTGGTGTCCCAGCAGACCAGCCTGCGGACAAACTGGTGGGTGGTGGCAGGCTATCGTTTATTGTGTGGTGGGTGTGTGGACTGTGGGAACAGTGATTAGCACCAGGGTTCTAGCTTGCAGGATAGCTAAAGAAAACCTAGAAGTGTGTACTAACTGCTCCCCAACCCTCAGAGTGCACCAGATTGTATGTAAGATTCATATCTGCCTGTGTGTTCAGCCAGCTGGATTGGAGCCGAGTCTCCCTCTAGTGGTGGCCAAAGGTAGTGCGGGCTGTGAAAGTACATTTTAGTTACATAGTTAGTCCGATTGAAAAAAGACACAAGTCCATCTAGTTCAACCAAAAAAAAAAAAAAAAAGGAAAAATTATATATAACCATACAATCCCTTATACAATCCTTCACCCACAGTTGATCCAGCGGAAGGCAAAAGCAAAGCATGATCCAATTTGCTATGGGGGGGGGGGAATTCCTTCCTGATCCCCCGAGAGGCAATCAGATTCACCCTGGATCAACTTACCTAAAAATGTTAGTACCCAGTTATATTATTTACATTAAGGAAAGAATCCAGGCCTTTTTTTAAAGCAATCTATAGTTACATAAGAAGTCTTATTGCTCAGTATAAGTTCCCCCGTATTCCCTCTTATACCCCCAGTCAGGAACGCACATCGCGGTTAGCTAGTCACTGTGGGCGTGCGGAGTCAGTGACAGAAGTTGTCCCTTTACTTACACTTTAATTTACATTCGAAAAGCACAGGTTATAGCCTAATAACATTTGTTTAAACATTCGTTCGCACATAGCAAATGCACATGCACTTTCATGGAGAGAATGGTTGTGCAAATTCTTTATAAATCAATATCCTAGGAAACAGATGAAAGAAGATCAATACTCTGGTATATACTTTATAGCAGGAAATATACAGTACATATTAAACACAGTTCATGATTTGGGTTTACATTCGCTTTAATTGATTTTGTATATTGCATTCTTTGCACCTCAATACATTTGTGAAAGTGCAGAAGTATTTCTTCTAAACTGCTTCCAGGTCTACACAAAATCCATTTCATACACTTCTGTCTACATTATAGATGTACACAGAACGTTATCCTGTAAATTAAAAAACTAAGTAACCCAAGCTGGTGTCTTCTGTCTGTCCGCAGATAAATTTCATGGTACACATCCGGATATTACATCTTCTACATATGAAGCTGAAAGCCCAACAGCTAAAGTTTACCGATTACAAGTACCGGTGAGTAAGAGCAATCATAGAACGTCCTGATAAGGATGATCTGTAGTTTTTACTGGTATCTAGCAGTAACAGAAGTATTAATAGTAATAGCTACAGTGCCTTGAAAAAGTATTCATACCCCTTGAAATCTCCCACATTTTGTCATGTTACAACTAGTGTTGAGCGAACCCGGACTGTAACGTTCGGGTCCGTACCGAACTTTCGGGTGTCCGGGGCACGGACCCGGACCCGGACATTTCAAAAATCGTTCTAAAAACTTTACAGGCCCAGGCCCAGGCACGGGGCCTGTGGGCTTTCAAGCCATGCCTGGGCTTGCAATGTCAGGCCCAAGCGAGTTGTGATCAACATTGTACTGTTTTACACCCTCTAAAGTTCCCCATACTTATGAAAAAGTTCCGTGACATCGATAATGATAATTATGAAGACAATGACGATCTATGGTCATTTTTGATGTCTAGTAGGAATAGTCCTGCAAGATACTAACGAGAATGAGTGGCCATGAACATTAGCCATTTGAAATCGACAACCCGAAAGTCGAAGTATACATCTTCTACATTATAGGCCTACACATGGTACTTTAAATAGACGCCTGTCTGTCTTCTGTGGTCGAACCCAATGAAT
>BLSH010069051.1:2541735-2565105 GCA_018402905.1 Glandirana rugosa | reverse complement strand
GATGATTTTGGAACAGTTATATGGTTTCTACCGTTAATTAATACTTTTCAGACACAGTTTGAAGATGATCCACATTCACCTCCATTTTTGCTTTTTTTTGTTTTTATTTTTTTAAAAATATTTAAAGTTATTTCCCTGTCCCCATTTTTTTGTAGGGCACTTGCCCTACCCTTACCCCCATTTTACTTCCTTTTGCAGCCCTCTGGGGCTTTCCAGGACTTTGCTACAGCCATTTTTGTGCCTAAAAGTTCGGGTCCCCATTGATTTCAATGGGGTTCGTTGTCCGTGCGATCGTTCGGGTTCCGTCCGGACCCGGACCCGGACTTTGTCCCGAAGTTCGGACGGACCAGCAGAACCCGAACGTCCAGGTGTTCGCTCAACTCTAGTTACAACCAAAAATGTAAATGTATTTTATTGGGATTTTATGTGACAGACCGACACAAAGTGGCCATAATTGAGAAGTGGAAGGAAAATGATAAATGGTTTTCAACAATTTTTACAAATAAATCTGTGAAAAGTGTGGGGGGCATTTGTATGGCGCCCCCCTGAGTCAATACTTTGTAGAACCGCCTTTTCCTGCAATTACAGCTGCAAGTCGTTTTGGGGAAGTCTCTACCAGCTTTGCCCATCTAGAGAGGACATTTTTGCCCATTTTACTTTTCAAAATACCCCAAGCTCTGTCAGATTGGATGGAGAGCGTCTGTGAACAGCAATTTTCAAGTCTTGCCACAGATTCCCAATTGGATTTAGGTCTGGGCTGTAACTGGGCCATTCTAACACATGAATATGCTTTGATCTAAACCATTCCATTGTAGCTCTGGCTGTGTGTTTAGGGTCGTTGTCCTGGTGGAAGGGGAACCTCCACCCTGGTGTCAAGTCTTTTGCAGACTCTAACAGTTTTTTTTTCTAAGATTGCCCTGTATTTGGCTCCATCCATCTTCCCATCAACTCTGACCAGCTTCCCTGTCCCTGCTGAAGAAAAGCATCCCCACAACATGAGGCTGTCACCACCATGTTTCACAGTTAGGATGGTGTGTTCAGGGTGATGTGCGCTGTTAGCTTTCCGCCACACATAGCGTTTTTACTTTTAGGCCAAAAAGTTCAGTTTTGGTCTCATCTGACCAGAGCCCCTTCTTCCACATGTTTTCTGTGTCCCGCACATGGCTTCTCGCAAACTGCAACTTGCCACTCTTCCATAAAGGCCAGATTTGTGGAGAGCACGACTAATGGTTGTCCTGTGGACAGATTCTCCCACCTGAGCTGTGGATCTCTGCAGCTCCTCCAGAGTTTCCATGGACCTCTTGGCTGCTCCTCTGAATGCTCTCCTTGCCCGGCCGGTCAGTTTAGGTGGACGGCCATGTCTTGGTAGGTTTGTAGTTGTGCCATACTCTTTCCAATTTCGGATGATGGATTGAACAGTGCTAAGATGTTTTTAAACTTCTCCACAACTTTATCCCTGGCCTGTCTGGTGTGTTCCTTGGCCTTCATGATGCTGTTTGTTCACTAAGGTTCTCTAACAAACCTCTGAGGGCTTCACAGAACAGCTGTATTTATACTGAGATGATATTACACACAGGTGGACTAATTAGGTGACTTCTGAAGGCAATTGGTTCCACTAGATTTTAGTTAGGGGTATCAGAGTAAAGGGGCTGAATACAAATGTATGCCACACTTTTCACAGATTTATTTGTAAAAGATGTTAAAAACCATTTATCAGTTTCCTTCCACTTTACAATGATGAGCCACTTTGTGTTGGGCTATCACATAAAATCCCAATAAAATACATTTACGTTTTTGGTTGTAACATGACAAAATGTGGGGAATTTCAAGGGGTATGAATACTTTTTCAAGGCACTGTACAGTTATAATACTGGCAATAGATGTACTCCTAGTGGTGGGTAGTAGCCAATCATCAGACGCAGTCATAGCCGAGGTAATATTGGCTGTCACACTTCAAGCACTGGTGGTATCATTAGTAATAATTTAGTAACAATAGTGATGATTGTGGTTGTCGTACAAAGTCAGAATATATGGTTCCAGCAGTCAGTGCCTGGTATTTGTAATGGTAGATATTATAATTAGTACAAGTGGAGGACTTTGTACTAAATAAACTGTATTTCTATCAGTAGTCTTACCAGTCCAACAAACCTTTGCTAACCAATAGTGTTGTTCCACCCTGTTCAGGGAACACCCGAAGGGCCTGGTATGGACTGGTGAGAGGACCCCATGCCCTGTTTTTCTTTTGTTTTTTTTCAATATCCGGGTGCAGGCAGTTACAACTGCATGTCAATTTGAATGTGATTTGACTTGTTTTTGTTTTCTTTAGAAATGTCATTTTTGCTGCAACAGGTTCTATATATGTTACAGATGGGCCACTTTCCAGGCAGGCTAAGGGGACCCCCAGGCACTATATTTAAAGGAATCTTTCATTTTTATTGTTGCACTTTAGGCATCATTAAAATCACTGCTCCTGAAAAAACAATTTTTGTTTTTTTAAAAATTGCACTGATATATCTCACCCAGTGCAGTACTTGGGCCCCATAACCATTTTATGACCAATTACTTGCATATAAGCCTTCAAAATGGGCACCTCAAGTTCGGCTCCCATAGACTTCAATGAAGTTCACTGTTTGGAGCAGAACTTTTCAGCTGTTTGGGGAGTTCTGCTGCAAACCAAACAGGGGAGGGGGGGGGGGGGGTGTTCAGCTCATCTCTAATAACCAAATATATTGGAGGGAAGTAGATAGCAAAGGGGCAGTACACAGAGTAAGAAAGGGAGTAGGTATGGGCAGTAACCAGAGAAAGGAAGTAGGTAGGAAAAGGGGAGTAGGTAGAAAAGGGCAGAATACAGGGAAGGGAAATAGGTAGAAAAGGGCAGTAAGCAAAGGGCTGAAGTAGGTAGGGAAGGGCAGTTTAGAGGGGAGGGAAGTAAGTAGAGAAGGGCAGTGGGCAGGTGTGGGCATTAGGTAGGAAAGACAGTGAGGAAAGTTAAACAGATAAGAAAGGGTCATATGCAGATGAGGGAATTAGGTAGGAAAGGGCAGTAAGCAGAGGAAGGAAATAGGTAGGCAAGTAGGTAGGTAGGGGCAGTAAGCAGGAGAAGGAAGTAGGTAGGTAGGGGCAGTAAGCAGGAGAAGGAAGTAGGTAGGGAAGGGCAATAAGCAGAGGAAGGAAATAGGTAGGCAAGTAGGTAGGTAAGGGCAGAGCAGGAGAGGGAAGTAGGTAGCTAGGTAAGGGCAGTAAGCAGGGGAAGAAAGTAGGTAGGGAAGGTCAGTATGCAAGGGAAGGAGGTAGGTAAGGAAGGACAGTGAGCAGGCTAGGGAAATGGGTAGGAAAGAGCGCTAAGCAAAGGGGTAAAGTAGGTAGGGAAGGGCAGTTTGTAGGGGAGGCAAGTAGGTAGAGAAGGGCAGTGTGCAGGTGTGGGCAACAGGTAGGGAAGACAGTGAGGAAAGGAGTTAAGCAGATAGGAAATGGTATTATGCAGATGAGGGAAGTAGGTAGGAAAGGGCAATAAGCAGGGGAAGGAAATAGGTAGGTAGCTAAGTAGGTAGGTAGGTAGGGGCAGTAAGCAGGAGGAGGGAGTAGGTAGGTAAGGATAATAAGCAGGGACGTGAAGTAAAAAGGGCAGGAAGCAAAGCAGTGAAGTATGTAGGGTAGGGCAGTATGCAAGGAAATAATTAAGTAGGGAAGGGCAGTGGGCAGAAGTGGCCAGTAAGTAAGAAAGGACAGTGAGCAAGGAGGGAAATCAGTAGGAAAGGGCAGTAAGCAGGGGAAGAAGTCGGTAGACAGGTAGGTAGGGGCAGTAAGCAGTAAAATAAAGTAGTTAGATAAGGGCAGTAAGCAGGAGAAGGAAGTAGGTAGGTAAGGACAGTTAGCAGGGGAAGGAAGTAGGTAGGAAAGGGTAGTCAGCAGGGAAGGGAAGTAGAAAAGCGGTGAAATAAGTAGGAAAGGGCAGTATGCAAGGGAAGGAGGTAGTTGGAGAAGGGCAGTGGGCAGGGGTGGTCAGAAGGTAGGGATGGACAGTGAGTGAGCAGGGGAGAAAAGCAGGTAGGGAAGGATATTGGCATTAGAGGGCAGTAGTTAAGGAAAGGCAGTGGACAGGGCAGAGTTGCAGCTGGAGGGGTGCAGTAGGCAGGAAAGGCCCGTATGCAAGGAGGCACAGTAGGCGGAGAAAGGCAGAATGCTGGGAAATGTGGTGGACAGAAAATGGCAGTGGGCAAGATAAGGAACGGTAGTAGACAATGAATTGCAGTAGGCTGGGAAGGAAAAATGGAACTCATGTCACCTTATCCCCCATCATACAGCCCATCATCAGTAATGGACATATTGCAACACATATCGCTATTTTCTGCTCTTTCCATGTAGAAAATCTCTGCAGTTCATAAATTTTGGGTTATGCCACACGGTTCCAAAGGACTAGTAATGCCTCTCTTTCGAGGCCCTCCATACTTTCTGAAGGAGTACTGCCATGGGTGAGGAGGGCGGAAGGCTCGGTAGGTCCATATCTAAGAGCTAGCAAGTCAGGGTCCATCACCAATTGAGCTATAGGGTCTGTAGTACTACAATATACCCAACCAGCAAACTGCTGCAATTGAGAGGCCAGAAAATACATTCTGAGATGCAGGACTGCCAATGCCCCTCTATCCTTCTTACATTGCTGAGTGGATAAGCTAATGCGAGCCTTTTCCCTCTTCCATATATGGTCTCGGAAATGAGAACCAATACGTTCAAACCATTTGTTAGAGAGCCATCTCAGAGAGTTATGGAAGATGTATAGGAGCTGTAGTGTCCAAATCATCTTTATTAAATTAACGCGCCCCCCTACCGAGAGGGAGATCTTACACCAACTACGACTTTTCAATCTCTGCCTGTCTAGTAAAGGACTTAACAGCTGAAGGTATTTAGAAGGCTTTGGGGACACCACCACACCTAGGTATTTAAAGGAAGTAATTACAGCAATTTGGCTGGCACATGCTGGGAGGTGCGTTAACAATAAGTCAAGGGGCATAAGAGTGGATTTAGTCCAGTTTATGGTGAATCCAGAGAATTCACCAAATCTGTTAATGGTCACCATCAAAGTCTGCAAAGAGCCAGCTGTATCTCCCAAGTATAACAGTGTGTCATCCGCATAAAGGGATATTTTCTCTTCTAAAGAGCCTCTACAAAACCCTACAATAGTAGGGTCTTTGCGGATTAGGGTGGCTTAGGGTTCCACAACCAGTGCAGACAGTCGGGGAGATAATGGACACCTTTGACGAGTGCTCCTGTGTATAGAAAAGGATGGGGAGAGAGTGCCATTCATGCGGAGTCTAGCTCTGTCTTCAGAGTAGAGGACAAGTACCATATTCTTGCTCTTTGATTTATCGCCATCTAGTGGAATGAGAGTAAATGACGTTGTGGTAAACTTACTTTTTTTTTGTCTCTCAAGATTTGCTAAAGCAACTCTCATCCTCATCCCTCTGCTGGGGACACATGAAGTCTTCTTCACCTTTGTCAGCGATGAACACATTAAAGGGCTCACCAAACACATCCTGCTCTTCATCCAGCTGACTCTGAGCTCCTTCCAGGTAGACGCTGATGGAAATCAATCACTTGTGTAGGGAATGGGATGGCTTTTGTCATTAATAAAGGGGAAATATATGGCAACTAAATTAGGAGAGACAGAGGAAATCTATCTATGATGTCTTGTATGATTGGCACACCCTAATCACTATGTGTGGTGCCGATTACCCCTACTGCCCAGGCTTCCCCCCACTTTGTTGGCCCTCCCACCCCACAGTGCTACTGGCTTCCCTCCTCTCCTCTCCCCCTGGCTGCTGCGGGGTATGTTTCAGGATGGAGAGTGGGACAAGTGGCTAGTAAATATGTAATTTACCAGCCCCTTTCTTTTCTAAATGAACACAGTGAACCAGTGGCGGCCCGTCCATAGGGGGCAAAGGGGCGCTGCCCCCCTAATCCAGGCACCTGGCCCCTAATCTGCATGCAGGGTTCTGGATGCATGGATTCCAATGGGGTTTCTTTTTTTTTTTTTGAAGCACGTGATTAGAGCCGGAGGCTCATTCATAACTGAAGCATAGTAGCTGTGTTTACTATGCTTCTATTTGTGAATGAACAGGAAGCCGCTCAGCACAGAGCACTTCCCATTTATTCACTGTCCAGTGCAGCTGAGGCTGCAGAGAAAGGCATGTGTGTTTGAACTTTGGGGTTCACACCCTAATGCAATAGGCTGCACACACCTATGATTATTGGAGAAGCATGCTGACTTAGAGAAGGGAGGAAGCTAAGCACTGAGAAGGAATCTGACTCACCATTCAGAAAGACTGTACAGGAGTATCCTCACCATTCTGTTGGTCCTACTTCTTGGGTCCATTTACATTTCTGCATAGGTGTGTGCAGCCTATTCCATTAGGGTCTGCACCCCAAAGCTCAAACACACATGCCTTTCTCTGCACCCTCAGCTGCACTGGGCAGGGAATGAATGGGAAGTGCTCTTTGCTGAGCGGGCTCCTGGGGGGCTGGGAAGTAGGGGGAATTGGAAATGCACATAGTAAATAGGGCGTGCCCAGGCATACCTGGCACATTCCCCTTGCGCACGCCTATGAAATGGTGTCTTGGTTAATGCACAAGGCTGGAGCGCCATCCCTAACCCCCACCACCACCACCACCTTGTTGCTTTATGTACAACATAACATGTGCTAATGCATGTGCATTAATGCACCACAAAGAAGTAAATGGGCTACCAAGATCTTTCTTACTTTTTTCTACCAGCACATCCAAAGGGGTGATAAAAAGGCTGTTTTATACAGAACTGGAAAATTCTGTGCTAGGATTATAAAACAAGAACACCTTTGGGGTTTTTTTGGTTAATTTGAATTAATCCTCTCTTTATTTTTATTTTAGGGCTTTGTGGTTGCCTATTTGTATTGTTTCACCAATGGGGAGGTAAGTAAAAACTTTAAGGGTATTATACATTTTCAGCTAAATGTTAAAATGTATCTAGGACTGCCTCTTTTAGTTTTCGATGCACTAAGAAAGGATTTTTTTATTGTGTCCCCACTGAGGTGATTCACCCTCTCTTTGTCCTGGTGTCTCCACTGTTCCCATACTGAAAGTGAGGGAACAATCCAAAATTCAGAATTGTCACTAGATTATGATCTTCAAAACCTCCAGATTTTCAACTATCTTAAAGGAGATTTCTCTTCACTTTGTAGAGATGTCATCTCATTTCCTGTTTGTTTTAAGGACAGGAAAAGTCTCCAGTGGGACTGTCACAGACAGGGGTCCATTTTCACATGGAGAGAGACAGTCCAGGAAATACAGGAGCGTTCCTGAGATTGTGGAGAGGCAGTTGTCATGGTGGTGCTCAGTGCTCACTGGGGGTCACAGAATGACACAGGACGCATAGGTATCAAGGGGGTCACTGGGGTCACTAGAGACACAAAGGCACGGGAGTGCACAAAGGCCATAGTCACTGAAGGCACACAAGCGCTGGAGTCATTGGAGGCATGTGGATCACAGGAGTGCGCAAGGGTTACAAAGTCACAGGCACAGGAATGTTGGGGTCACTGGAGACACTGGGGTCACAAGAGTGCACAGGGTTCACAGATTTACTGGAGGCACAGGAGTTCATAGGGGTTGCAAAATCACTGAAGGCACAGGAGTGCTAGGGTTATTGGAGTCATGGGGGTCACAGAAGTGCACAAGGGTTGCAAAGTCACAGAGGGCACAGGATTGTTGAGGTCACTAGGAGACATTGAGTGTGCAATGCAGGGTTCACAGATTCCCTGGAGGTAAAGGAGTCCAGAGGGGTCATTGGAGGCATAGGGGTGCACAGAGGTCACCTGAGGCATAGGAGTGCACAAGGGTCGCTAAATGCACAGGGCTCGCTGGAGGCACAGGAGTGCATGGGGTCACTGGAGGCACAGGAGTGCATGGGGTCACTGGAGGCACAGAGGTCACTGGAGCCATAAAGGTGCATGGAGGTCACTGGAGGCATAGGGGTGCACAGAGGTCATCTGAGGCATAGGAGTGCACAAGGGTCGCTAAATGCACAGGGCTCGCTGGAGGCACAGGAGTGCATGGGGTCACTGGAGGCACAGGAGTGCACAGGGGTCACTGGAGCCATAAAGGTGCATGGAGGTCACTGGAGGCATAGGGGTGCACAGGGGTCGCTAAATGCACAGGGCTCACTGGAGGCACAGGGGTGCATGGGGTTCACTGGAGCCACAGAGGTAAACATGGTTCACTGGAGCCACAGAGGTGCACAGTGGCCCTATCTGTAGACACAGCCCAGAACAGCCTCTACAATCAATGTCTTCAGGCATTTTGTGTCTATAAACCTCTCAATCCCTCTCGGGTGTCTGAGCTGTTTGTAAAATAAAATGTACATAATGCTCTGCAGTTAGCAGCGATCCCTGCGGCTCCCCCAGGGTTAATTAATCCTTAGCACAGTAACAAGCGTACACAGATTACACTCAGCTGAGGAAGTTGAGTCATTGATCTATAAACCGCCTTCTTCATTTACCCTCTTATCGACATCATCTGTTTTCTTCTCATTAGGATCCAGTAATTAAATGCTAATATTGATTCTGCGACTTCTATCCAGGCTTGACTAGAAATCCAAGGCTTAGAGGAGAATCCAGATGATGGGCCCCTCCATATTATCTAGTGAAGGGCCCCCAGTTCCTCCAGGGAGGGGGTCCTGTGAAATGATCGGTTCATTAGATAGCCCGATAAAATTTGATGTCTGTTAGCGTGATGGCAACAGGAGGACAGAGAGGACCTCCTTGTCCTATGGTGATGGTTCCACAATAGCCAAAAAACAGAGCATTCAGTGTTATTTCATACCACCCAATAAATTCAGAATATATATACTGTATATTCAACAGCCCAATGTAACAACAAAAAAGAGAAAACAATAATGTCCAGTTAATAGTTGCACATATCATCAACAAAGAGCCCCTTTATGTAGTACCCCCTGGCATCCCAGAGGCTTGGGGGCACCTCCAGAGGCAAGAGTGGGCCAGAATTTCACCCCAGGGCTGATTCAATGGCCTAAAATGGGGGACTGAGGAAGAACATTGGGCACCAATCACTTTTGCCTTTTTAAAATGTATTCAAGGAGGTGAAGGTTAGGGATCCCAGATACCAAGCAGATCACTTAAAAGCTCACAAGATCCAGATCAATGACCAGCTTCACAGCGTCAGAACCTTTAAGCCCACCTGGTAACACTGTAAACAGAAAATAGTTCACGAACTTTTCTCTCTGATTCCAAGGCTCAGTGCGTTCTCCTCCAAGCAATTCTTGAGGCCATTGCAGACCCCCTGGGTCTACTCTTTGGTACAGCTACCCCTATTGATGGGCAGGACCACTTCAGGCCTATTTCACTCCTAGAGCACATGGCAGGCCCCACTCTGGCTTTTGGGCCAATAGATAGATCAGACCAGCAGCACCTTTCCAGGCCCCAGCCTGGGGGAATAGAGAGATCATCATGCCTGTCCCAAATATTTATATCCTCCCCCAGCATGCACCAGTGGCATGAACATCCTACTGGGATGGCTGAAGGAAAAAATCACAACCCCACTGAGCTTAGGGAAAGACTAAGTGAAAAACTATACAATCAATCTGAGCCAACTACAGCCCGGCTAAAAAAATTGATTTAAGCAGTAGCCCCTGCGTAGAACGCTGAGGTTCCCATTAATTTAGAAATTATACCCACTTTTCTCCTGCCCTATGAGTGTTCAGTGTCTAAGGCCCTATACATCTCAGGCTCATTGTGCCCCTTGCCTTTTAGCTAATGTTGAGGGCTCTAAGAAATGATGAATATAATTGCTTATACATGTCACAGATCAGCAGCTGTCATTTGTATTCCCAGAAATCAGCTGGTATGCTGGTACATGTAGTACCATGAGGTTCCATAGCTTTAACATGCAATGTTCTATTGCAGGGATATTGAATTAAATTTCAGGGAGGTATAGTCACTAAAATTTTCTTCCAGCCAAGGTCCGAGTCTCAAGTCTGTGCTATGTACTTTCCTTTTATTGGCGCAAGCCGCGCTCTCTAGCACTTTTGTTGCTGTTTCCTCCACACACTCTGGTAATACTCCATAAATGTAAATGTCCCCCAGTAGAAATATTCCCCCTTACATCAGATGCTCCTACCAGAGTAATTCATTACATTGGGTACCCCCATCAGACTACCCCCCATAAATCAGTTGCCACCGTCAGAGTACCTACCTTATATCAGGTGCCCCCATCAAAGTGTCCCCTTACATCAGGTGTGCCCATCACATCAGGTGTGCCCAACACATCAGGTGTACCCATCAGAGTGCCCCTTTACATCAGTTGCCCCCATCAGAGTGCCCCTTTACATCAGGTGTTCCCATCAGAGTGCCCTTCTTAATGTAGCCAAGTGCCCCCTTAGGGGTGGCTGGGTGATGTGGTCCACCTGTCATTCTGCCCTGAATCACACATTTCCTTTCACCCGGAGTCACTGAACAGGCCGGTACTTTGTTTTGTTTTTTTTTTTGTTTATTAGGGGAATAAACTTGGATAGGTTAGGGATGACTGTGGGGTGCCCAATAGATCAAGAAACAGGACCGTCTATATACACCTCAGTATATACACTCCTTCTTCCTCCAGCACTGACACTTGATGAACGTTACACTCCTTCACTTCTCTCCTGCACAAATTTGCTTCTTCACGGGCAGGCCTGAATGGATATTTATCAGACCTCTATTACATCTTCCTCCACCCTAGCTAGCACATGGCGAGGCCTGCACTCCTGATGGCAAGATCTCCGGACCGCCCATTACAGGCAAGGGCCATGGTCTCTCAAAGTGTAGCTGAGTACAACTGTGCTAGCAGGGTTTGATGGACTACTGCTCCCAGCCCATCCTCTTCTAGGCCACCTCAGCCCTCCTGGCTGCTCCGGCCTACTCCACTGCCCAGTGACATCGCTACCCTGACTGGCTCCTCTGACCTCCACAGACTGTCCACTGTATCCTCCCAGCCTGCTCCAGTCCTCTTCTCCAGCTCCCAGGGTCTGTCATTCACCGACACCGGAGGATCCTTTAAAGAGTCTTTCCTGTAACCGCTCTGTTGCTCACCTGCTCCTTTGTGCCGCACCAGGATCTCTCTCTCCTCCTGGCTGCACCTGAGCTCCAAGGTCTCAAGGTCACCCCCCCCCCCCAAGACTGGGGGCTCCACAACTTCTGATACATCTCCACTCTTCCACCCGACACTCTCCTCCCACAGATGGGCAAACCACAGTATTTAAAGAGGCCTGCCCCCTACCAAACCAGGTTGGGGATTGGTTAGGGCTCCTTAACATACTTCAGAAAGTCCCACCTCCTCTTCTATCCCCTTTTCCAGAACCTTCTGGACACAAAGGGGAGGGGTAACCAAGGGGGTGGGGTGTTCCTTCATGCAGTCTCCAGCTCTTCCTGGTCCACTCCCCTGTCCAAATCAAAACAATCAGGCCTGCACAACAGTCAGGCCTAATTTAGGGTTGCCACATCATCCCTTTAATCCAGGACACATATTAATTACACAGGTTCTCAGGCTGATTAAGGTGGTAATTAAACTCACTTGATGCCTTACCTGCATTAAATTGGCCTCAGAACAACCTGTGTAATTCATATGTGTCCTGGATTAAAGGGATGATGTGGCAACCCTAGCCTGATTACATTTGCCTCTCCTAGCAAAAATCTGTCACCAAAGCGCCTATTCACTATGGGGGCTCTACATTAACATAATATGTGCCCATCAGCATGCCCCTTAACATAAAATAAGGAACACTCTGATGGGCACATTGTACGTCAAGGGGCACTGTAAAGGGCACATTTTATGTTAATAGGCACTCTGATGGGCACATTTCATGTTAAGGGGCACTCTGATGGGCACATTTCATGTTAAGGGCAACTCCGATGGGCACATTTCATGGTAAGGGGCACTCTGATGGGCACATTTTATGTTAACTAGCACTCTGATGGGCACAATATATGTCAAGGGGCACTCTAATGGGCACATTTTATGTTAACTGGCACTCTGATGGGCACATTTTATGTTAACGAGCACTCTGATGGGCACATTTCATGCTAAGGGGCTCTCTGATGGGCACATTGTATGTAAAGGGGCACTCTGATGGGTACATTTCACGTTAAGGGTACTCTGAGGGGCACATTTCATGCTAAGGGGTTCTCTAATGGGCACATTTTATGTCAATGGACACAACATAAAATGTGCCCATCAGAGTTTCCCCTTAGCATAAAATGTGCCCATCAGCATGCCCCTTAACTTAAAGCATGCCATCAGTGTCCCCCTTTAAATCCCTGTGACGTAAACTTACAGCATACCTTAAGGGCAGGCAGGGAGCAGGTAGCAAGTTACAGGGGGCAGTAGTTGCACCGAGAACCTTGCTGAGGCGATTGGCACACACGTGATGTCACACCATGCCTTGATGCAGATCAATGGAGGTGGCACCCTCTCCCTCTCAGGCAGTGATCCATAGGATCATTATTGTAATGTAAAGAGTTGCAGTGCCGGTCCTGGCGCTCTCTTCCTCCTGATGTGGAGTGACAGCCAGGAGCTGGGACAGATAGTGAGGCGGGGACGAGGCGCACACGCAATGTCATTGGATGCTGGGGTGCCGATTGGTCCCAGCAACCAAGGACTGCTGAGCGGTCGGGGACCTAAAACTTTAGACTGGTGGGCTGACGGTCCGGACAAGAGCATTGCTCGTGCCGTGTTCGAACTGCGGTCCGCCATTTAATGACAGCTGTTCTATTGTTACCTGTTATCCCACAGGACATATATTAATGACTGGTAATTTGCCTGCTCTTAATTCAGTCAGCTATATGCTCAGCCTAGCCACGTTATGTCCTTTTGTTTTTAAGCTTGGTTCATTCCCTCAGGCAAGATTGGAGCAACAGTGACTATTATTAGTACTCCTGTCTGCCTATAAGCCCAGCATTCTGGTGCTGTAAGATACCCCTGTATTTGCTCCAAGCCCCCCCATGTTTCCATACGTTTCTTGGTGTTCCTGACTTTCTGAGAGATTCTGGGTGATCCCAAGATTCTGAGTTTCCTAGCGTTCCTTTAGCCGGACCCTAGTGACTTCACAAATGATTTCAAGAGCCCACCATTGCGATCTCTGTACCCCCCAGAGTTCAGCTTTACTTTCGCTATCAGCATATGTGCCTGCAACCTACTTCAGTGTCTCTCTGTGGATTCCTAGTCTGCTTCCTGCTCTGTGTCTCCATACACTTCAGTCTGTTCCTAATGCTTCCTATGTGTCTCTGAATTACTACTCACTCCTAGTGATCCTATGTGTCTCCATGCTCTATCACCCATTGCCAGTGCCTCTGTATATTTCTGGGCACGCCTTCCAGCCTGGGCTGTACTACCTACTGAGCTGCTATCCCAGAATCTCAGTGCTTCAAGGGACTATTACCTGTATATCAGCCTTTAGTTCCCAGTAGTTCTCTCCTCGGGTGAGCCAGAAGGTCACAACCTGGTAATCGTCTATGGAGCAACCCATCTCCACCTTCGTAAGCTCTGGTGAAGACTAGGCTGCTACTTAGAGAATGCACCTCAGCCTTTCAAAGAGTTCTCACCCTCATTATTTGCATGGACATGCTGGGTTCCCCCACTGGTGCCATCAGGTATCCTGCCTATCCTGGGCTCCTTGCGCACCACAGCCTTATCCAGCATACAAACATCCTGTGGGACTCTTGTACACCTCTGTGTTCCATGTTCATCTCATCACACATGTCTACCTGAGAGTCCAGTGACTCCTACGCCCAGCATTCCAGTGCTGTAAGATACCCCTGCACCCCCTTGTAATTCTAGTTGAGTAATGTGGATAAAATCACATTGTAGGTTCAGTTCAGTCCTGGTGTAAGGAAGCTGTTGTGGCCCCTGGGAAACCTGTGCACAGGCGCACGTAGTGTGTGCATGCGCCTGTGCGCACGCGCACGCCGGCATTGGCGCCAAACGGCCCATTTAAGCTTACTGACTTCCTGTAGCCGGTGCTGTCTGTTCTACAGCGTCTGAGTACCTGTGAACCCCAGCTCTGTTCCTGTTATCCTGTTCCTGTGATCCTCCCTGTTTCCTGTAAAGACCCGGCTTGTCCTGACCTGCTGTTATCTGCCTGCACCGACCCCCGGCTATCCTCTACCACCGATTGTCTGACCCCTCTGTACTTCTGCTGCCAGCGAACTTGTTATGAACTTTGCTTGGACTTGACCATTCTTCTGCCTGATCCCTTGTACCGCACCGCCAGCCAGTTGCCGACCCAGCCTGTACCACCTCTCTTCTGACCTGCACGACTGCTTGAGATCTCACATCATCATCAGTGACCATCCAGCCCTCTTGCCATCTTGCACTCCCGGACCACCTGTCTGCTCCATCAGGGGTCCTTGAATCAGGTGCGCAAGAGTTGTTCCCTGCACAAGCCAGACTCCACCACCAGGTGCGTGACACCTGGCTTGTTCACATTGTTGCCAATCAAGCCCAGATGAAGGGGCACTTGGACTCCTGAAACGCGTTGGATACTTTTTTGGATTGTACCCTTGACTTTTATTGGATAAAGTTGCATCTGGACCTCTTAGCAGTGGTGTGGCCAGGGCCGATCCTGGCGAGTGCACAGGGTGCACCGTGCCCAGGCACTGCGAGCAGAAGCAGAGCGCCAAACAGTGGCGTACTAGCGGGGGGGGGCAGTCTGCCCCGGGTGCCACACATTGGAGGTGTAACGGGGGTGTCATTCCGGCGCACCCCTGTCAGAGTCCTCTTCTCCCTCCTCTTCTCCTTGTGGGTGTCACACAGAGTGGCAATCTCCCGCTGTGTCATGGAGCATGTCATAGACGGCCACTGATCCAATGCTGGAAAATTGAATCAGTGTGACGTGTTTCATAGGATCTGGTCTAGGAGGTGGGACTTTGTTACAGCAGCTATTCAGATCCAACCTCCGTGACACAGCGGAAAATCGGCACTTTGTGTGATCCGGGCACTGGTGGGCTACATTTGATGGGCACCGATAAGTCTGCATTTGATGGGCACTGGTAAGGCTGTATTTTATGGGCACTGATAAGGCTGCATTTGATGGGCACTGATAAGGTTGCATTTGATGGGCACTGGTAGGCTGCATTTGATGGGCACTGGTAGACTGCATTTGATGCGCACTGGTAAGACTGCATTTGATGGGCACTGATGAGTCTGCATTTGATGCGCACTGATAAGCTGCATTTGACGGGCACTGGTATGGCTGCAATGATCTCTTGTATCATGTCCGCAGCCTCTGACCATCTCTTGTATCATGTCTGCAGTCTCTGACTATCTCCTGTAGTATATTTTGCAGTCTCATACCATCTCTTGTATCATATCAGCAGTCTCTGACCATCTCTTGTATCATATCTTCAGTCTCCGACCTACTCTTGTATCATGTCTGAAGTCTCTGACCATCTCTTGTAATATGTCTGTAGTCTCTGACTATCTGCTGTAGTATGTCTGCAGTCTCTGACCATCTCTTGTATCATGTCTGCAGTCTCTGACCATCTCTTGTAATATGTCTGTAGTCTCTGACTATATCCTGTAGTATATCTGCAGTCTCTGACTATCTCTTGTATCATGTCTGCAGTCTCTGACCATCTCCTGTATCATGCCTGCAGTCTTAATATAATTAATTAATATAATATTGTTTATTTTTACTATTGTTCAGCAACATTCTAACGGAGGGGCCTGGAGGAGACTCTTTCTATTATAGACTCTCTACTGGACACCAAGAGGGCCTCTGTTAGAGAGACCCCCTCCCATTTGACCACATTGTAGTCTCCAATGGGGCCTGGTGGGGGCTCTTTCTAACAGACTCTCTAACAGAGGCCCTCTCTGTGTCCATTAGAGAGATCCCCCCAGGTCCGTAAGAGGATCCCAGGGTAACAAGACTCCTTAGGGGAGCATCTCTGTTTGAGTTGTTGCCATAGAAACATTTGTAAAGGGGAGGAGATAGTAAGATGACCACGCCCATGTGAGGGCACCAGAAATATTTCTGCACCCAGGCGTCTGTGACCCTAGGATCTGCACTGAGTGTGGCACTTCAATTCCAATTCCATTACTTGTAATTCTACACCTTATTGCCTTTCTGAACCTGGTCGGCTGTTGCCTATACCAGTTTATTCCACCAACAAACAGCCAATCAAGTGTTCAGACTGCACAGAGGGTCTAGAATCCCCAGCCATATGTGACTATAGAGGAGACATTTTTAGGTCTTAAACACAGTGGGGAGAACCTTGGATGGAGCAAGATTGCCACATTTCCCCTACCGTTCCATTGCCATTTTTGGAGCTTCACCTCTTCATCAATGCTACAGTTTTGGCAAAGAAGTGGACTCAACTCATGTTGCATTGTAGGAATATTCAAAGCCCACTCCCTCCACTTTTTTATATATATATATATATATATATATTTGTATATTTGCTTCAGGGCTTTTGTACTGTCCAAAACGACACGCCATGAAGGTTGTGTTCAGCCCAAACTTCTCGTAATGAGAACACTTTCCTTATTTCTCCGCAGGTCAAAACAGAGCTCCGTAAACAATGGAACCTCTTCCTCCTCCAGTATTTTCCGTGCAAAAGCTGTGTCTTCAGGAGTCAAGTCAAGTATAAACCCAAAGCTGCTAAAAACTCAAAAAAAGCATTATTCACACACAACGGGGTCTACCAGAATGGAAAAAAAAAGAAGAGCAAAGTCCAGCTGCTTCCGGCCCCCAGCAACCTGACCTCTGACCTGGACCCCAACCACAGTGCCACCCTTCAGTACTTCAGGGGGAGCGTTTCTGAGAGCAGTGATGGCGGCTTAACCCTGGGAGAGACATTTGAGGAGACGGTGGAAGAAAGTGAGATTTGTTAGAAGCAAAATGATGACTTAAGGACAAAATTGTTGAAAATGGCAGAGAATTGGGTTCCACGTATTAAGGAATTAACCAGGAAAATCAACAGAACCTCAATATGAAGGATGACTCCAGAAATGGATCGCTTCGAAAAAGAATTCTAAAAACTATTAAGAGGCTGATTCTGAATGTAGCAGGGGCCAGATAAAAACTTTTAAACCAAGATTTTGAATGTTTTTATTGGAAATGTTCTTTTTTTTGTATATTTTGCCATAATGCAAGAAAATATTTGTTTCAAGTATATTTGTGTATATTAGTTTGTTGGCGATATAATAATTATAGGCCCTTGACCCCACTTAATACTGAAGAGTCAGGATAGGCAACTTTGGAATGTTTACCTTGTATGTCCTTAAAATCTTTATTTCAAACTAAAAATTTTCCTACACCTTTGTTGAATAAATATCACAGATTTCGTAAAGTAATATGTAAAAAACATGGTGAAATAAAATAATGGAATGTCCAGTTTGTAATTATGAGATTATTTTTTATATTTTTTTGCGGAAAGTAAAATTCTTTTTAAAAATGATGAATTTTTCGAACTCCCCTCTTCACTCCCCCAAATTATTCGACACAAAAGTGAAAATATGTTCACACATTTCCTCTGCAGTTTCCGTGTTTGTGGCGGTTTACAGTTTCACAACTTTCTACAACTTGCACATTTTATGAACTCTGGGTATTATTGTAAATTTCTATGAATTAAAGGTAAAGATTATATGATTTTGTGTAATTAAATTGTAGATATTTTGCTTTTGGGTTTTTTATAACATTTTTAAGTTGTTTTTAAAATGTTCACAAACCAATTTTATGGTCACATAAAAAATAAACAAAAAATAAATTTAAAAATATGTGTGATTTAATTAATGTAATTGGTCTCTGTAAATGGATGGGCTGCATTCTCAGTGATGTCACCGGTCTCTAGTGAATGGATAGGCTGCATTCTCAGTGATGTCACTGGTCTCTAGTGAATGGATAGGCTGCATTCTCAGTGATGTCACTGGTCTCTAGTGAATGGATAGGCTGCATTCTCAGTGATGTCACTGGTCTCTGTGAATGGATGGGCTGCATTATCAGTGATGTCACTGGTCTCTAGTGAATGGATAGGCTGCATTCTCAGTGATGTCACTGGTCTCTGTGAATGGATAGGTTGCATTCTCAGTGATGTCACTGGTCTCTGTGAATGGATAGGCTGCATTCTCAGTGATGTCACTGGTCTCTGTGAATGGATAGGCTGCATTCTCAGTGATGTCACCGGTCTCTAGTGAATGGATAGGCTGCATTCTCATGATGTCACTGGTCTCTGTGAGTGGGTAGGCTGCACTCTCAGTGATGTCACTGGTCTCTAGTGAATAGATAGGCTGCATTCTCAGTGATGTCACTACTCTCTAGTGAATGGATGGACGGTATTCTCAGTGATGTCACTGGTCTCTAGTGAATGGATAGGCTGCATTCTCAGTGATGTCACTGGTCTCTGTGAATGGATAGGCTGCACTCTCAGTGATGTCACTGGTCTCTGTGAATGGATAGGCTGCATTGTCAGTGATGTCACCGGTCTCTAGTGAATAGATAGGCTGCATTCTCAGTGATGTCACTACTCTCTAGTGAATGGATGATTGGTATTCTCAGTGATGTCACCGGTCTCTAGTGAATGGATAGGCTGCATTCTCAGTGATGTCACTGGTCTCTGTGAATGGATAGGTTGCATTGTCAGTGATGTCACTGGTCTCTAGTGAATGGATAGGCTGCATTCTCAGTGATGTCACTGGTCTCTAGTGAATGGATAGGTTGCATTCTCAGTGATATCGCTGGTCTCTAGTGAATAGATAGGCTGCATTCTCAGTGATGTCACTACTCTCTAGTGAATGGATGGACGGTATTGTCCGTGATGTCACCGGTCTCTAGTGAATAGATAGGCTGCATTCTCAGTGATGTCACTGGTTTCGAGTAAATGGATAGGCTGCATTCTCAGTAATGGGACCAGTCCCTAGTGAATGGATAGGCTGCATTCTCAGTGATGTCACTGGTCTCTAGTGAATGGATAGGCTGCATTCTCAGTGATGTCACTGGTTTCGAGTAAATGGATAGGCTGCATTCTCAGTAATGGGACCAGTCCCTAGTGAATGGATAGGCTGCATTCTCAGTGATGTCATCGGTCCCTAGTGAATGGATAGGCTGCATTCTCAGTGATGTCATCGGTCTCTAGTGAATGGATAGGCTGCATTCTCAGTGATGTCACCGGTCTCTAGTGAATGGATAGGCTGCATTCTCAGTGATGTCACCGATCTCTAGTGAATGGATAGGCTGTACTCTCAGTGATGTCACTGGTTTCGAGTAAATGGATAGGATGCATTCTCAGTGATGTCACTGGTTTCGAGTAAATGGATAGGCTGCATTCTCAGCAATGGGACCAGTCCCTAGTGAATGGATAGGCTGCATTCTCAGTTATGTCACTGGTTTCTAGTCATGGGCATGCACAGGGTGTGCCAGGTATGCATGGGCCTACCCTAATCATCATATGTGGCGCAGATTCCCCCTGTTTAAACCCCTGATATTTCAGCAAAGCCTCCTAATTGGGCTCCTAAGAAAAAATCTATTTTAAAAAATAACAACTACTAACACCATCCACTGCCCTAATGACACCAATCTCTGCCCTACTGACATCGTCCACTGCTCTGCTGACACTGTCAGTATGAGATTTGAGGTGCACACCCTAATGCAATAGGCTGTGCACACCTATGTTTCTAGTGAATGGAGAAGCTGGATTCTCAGTAATCGGACCGGTGAAAAAAAATTGTTTTTTTTTTTATATTTTTTTGGGGATATGTATTTTAGCAAAAAGTAAGAAATGTTGGGTTTTCTTTTGCAAAATTGTTGCTCTTCTTTTGTTTATAGCGGTGATCAGAAATGACGCAGAGGCGATCAAATACCACCAAAAGAAAGCTCTATTTGTGGGAAAATACAAATTATGTTTGGGTACAACATCGCAGGACCGTGCAATTGTCAGTTAAATCGATGCAGTGCCAAATCCCAAAAGGGCTCCTAAAGGGGGAAATCCTTCCTGGGCTGAAGTAGTTAAAAAAAAATCCCAATAAGCGTATACTAATTGGTTTGCGTGAAAGTTATTGCGCCTACAAACTATGAAATGTAAATACTGGAATGTTTATTTTATTTTTTATACTAGTAATGGCGGTGATCAATGAATTATAATGGGACTGCGATAGTGTGGCGGCCAATCTGACACTAACTGACACTGGCAGGGGAACTGACTAATTGCCACTGACATCACCGGTGACACTAATACAGTGATCAGTGATAATACTATGCACTGTCACTGTACTAATGACACTGGCTGGGAAGGAGTTGACAACATCTAGGGCGATCAAAGGGTTAACTGTGTGCCTAACAATGTGTGATAAGTGCTGCTTTTACTAAGAGATCTCTCAGTTTCTCAACCACAGTGGGTACCAGGTGGGGGGGGGGGGGCACACATGCACGCGCCCGAAAGTAGGTAACGACTTACAGGTGCATTGCATTGCCTACAGCGGCTGCCCGTCCGCAGTACATTGCGGGCAGGTGGTATGTGATCAATATACCTTCCTATCTATTTACTAATGCTTGCAATATAAACATTAAAAATAGTTCATGTTGATTCAATTCTGCTTTAACCAATTCAGGTCCACCTCATAGCAGTGTTACTGCTACAGTGCAGCACCTGTGCGCCGCATCACATATATATATATATATATATATATATATATATATATATATATATATATATATATATGTGATCTGGCTGTTCCAGGTGGGGGCACACAAATGCGCGACCCACCACTGGCGTGCATGAACACAGTGGTAGGCCAGCGGTGGGTACTGCAGACTCGATGTCCACCGGCACTTACCGATGATCCAGCAAAAGAGAGGCAAAGCGATGGTCTGCAAACAAGGCAGGTCGCCATTCTGACAGCAAGGAAGGCATGGATCCTGTGTTCCTGCAAAGCAGAGACACAAATCCATGCCTTCCCATAGTAAAAGCCCCTCCCCCACAGTAATAAAATGCTGGCTGGGCACACAGGTAAAACTTTGATCGCCCCTGATGTTAACCCCTTCCCAGCCAGTGTCATTTGTACAGTGACAGTGCATATTTTTAACGCTGATCACTGTGTCACTGATGCCCACAAAAGTTTCAAGCGTGTCAGTTAGTGTCCGAATGTCTCCAGACTCCCGCAATATTGCATTCCCATTATTAGTCGCTGATCGCAGCCATTGCTAGAAAAAAAAAAATACAAATATCCCATAGTTTGTATACATTTTGTGCAAACTAATCAATATACGCTTTTTTTTTTTACCAAAAATTTGTAGCAGAATACATATTGGCCTTGATTTGTAAAGAATTCTGATTTTTTTTTTTTTTTGGAAATTTTTATATCGGATGTGTTTTATAGCAGAAAGTAAAACATATTGTTTTTTTTTTTTTTTAAATTGGCGTTCTTTTTTTTGCTTATAGCGCAAAAAATAAAAACCGCAGTGGTGATTGAAGACCACCAAAAGAAAGCTCTATTTGTGGGAAAAAAGGACGTCAATTTTTTTTTTGAGTACAGTGTCGCACGACCGCGCAATTGTCAGTTAAACCGCTTTCGGACAGCGTCACATACATTTACTGCTGCAAGGTGGCAGCATAAAATGAACTGTAGTCTATAAATGGCGATTTTCGCACGCGTGGCTAGGGAGGAGTGCGCGGCGGCGCACTACTGTGCCCGCCGTGAGCTCCAGGAGTGTGGTTGCGGGTCGGGCGGCTACCCGCGATCGCTTACAATAGGAGAAAAGCGGGGAACCGCCAAAGTAAACACGGCGGTTCCCCGCTCTGACAGGGGACATAACACTGATCTACTGATCTCTGTACTCGGGATCAGTTAGATCTCTGGGGCCCCTGGCAGCCCAGCCCCCTCACAGTTAGAACATGCCTAGGGAACACAGTTAACCCCTTCATTGCCCCCTGCAGGTTAACCCCTTCCCTGCCAGTGACATTTATACAGTAATCAGTGGCTATTTTTTAGATATGATCGCTGTATAAATGTCAGTGGTCCCAAAAAAGTGTCAAAAATGTCTGACATGTCCGCGGCAATGTCGCAGTCCCAATAAAAATCGCAGATCACCGCCATTATCAGTAAAAAAAAATTGTAAAAACGCCATAAATGAATTCTCATGGTTTGTAAACGCGGCAACTTTTGCGCAAACCAATCAATAAACGCCGATTGCGATTTCCTTTACCAAAAATATGAGGATGAATATATATTGGCCAAAACTGATGAATACATTTTTTTTATATATATTTTTTTGGATTTGTATTTTAGCAAAAAAGTAAGAAATATTGCAAAATTGTCGCTCTTTTTTTGTTTATAGCGGTGATCAGAAGTGACGCAGAGGTGATCAAATACCCCCAAAAGAAAGCTCTATTTGTGGGAAAAAAAGGATGTCAATTTTGTTTGGGTACAACGTCGCACGACCGCGCAATTGTCAGTTAAAGCGACGCAGTGCTGAATCGCAAAAAGTGCTCTGGTCCTAACATGGGAAATCCTTCTGGGGCTGAAGTGGTTAAAGCGACGCAGTGCCAAATCGCAAAACATGGCCTGGTCATTAAGGGGGGTAAATCTTCCGGTGGTTAAGTGTAATTTGAAAAGTAATCATCTCCCAGTTACCAGAAGAGAAGCCCCCAGCTCTCTCCTATGGGACCGCTTTCCAATACCCCGTCACAGCGTGCTAAGGGGTAAAGATCAATACGGCGGGCCAAGTCCGTAAAGAGATCTCATTTGCCAAATAATAGCAAATTGGGTCATGTGAACTCTCTCCGTATTCCCCCAACGAATGACCTGAAAACACAGATGGTGACTTAATCCACCTTGCATCCCATAGCATTTGTTAAAGCAGAATTAAGGGACTAATGCTGCCTACACAAGACGTAAGCTGATTACTCTACCAGTTCTTGTATGTGGATGATAATTGTGCAGTCTGCTGTAATAAGGGTTATCCTCACCACCAAAACCGCATCAATTCCGAGTAGAAAGGCTGAGCGCAATGAGAGCGCATGGAGCACAATACAATAGAGCTTCCAATGGGCCAATGAATGAAGAGCATAAACTTACAGTATATTGGCACTGGGAACATAATGGGGATAGGGGGACACAAGATTAGTGTTAGGACGGGGGTTGGGGGCGAATATGTGCAAAAAGGGGGAATTGAGGGTGGAGAGGATTTGTGCTGGGGGGAGGAATTTTGGGGGTGGCAGTGGCGCAAGATTTGTTTTAGGAGACAAAATTTTGGGGGGAGAGGATTTGTGCTAGGGGTGATTTTGGGGGGATGTGCTAAGAGGTGTGATTTGCAGGGATTTGTGTTAGGAAGGGGGATTGGAGAGGGGGGGGGGGGGTCAGGTT
>BLSH010069051.1:2529115-2541725 GCA_018402905.1 Glandirana rugosa | reverse complement strand
GGGGGGGTCAGGTTGTGCTAGTAGAGATGATTTGGGGGGATTTATACTAGAAAGGGAAATTTGGGGGAGCATTTGTGCTATGAGGGGGGATTTGGAGGAATTTGTGCTTGGATGGGGAGAGATGATTATGCTCATAGGGGACATTTGAGTGGTAGAGGATTTGTGCTAGGAGGGGGAATTTGTGGGAATTTTGATTGGATAGGGAGAGATGATTATGCTCGGAGGGGACATTTGAGTGGTAGAGGTTGAGTGCAGCCTATCAGTGCCCATCAGAGTCGCTTCATCAGTACCCATCTGTGCAGCCTTATAGGTGCCTATCAGTGCTTATCAATGCCACGTCATCAGTGGCCATCAGCGCAGCCTATCAGTGCTCAGAGGGGACATTTGAGTGGTAGAGGACTTGTGCTAGGAGTGGGGATTTGGAGGAATTTGTGATTGGATAGGGAGAAATGATTTGTGCTCAGAGGGGACATTTGAGTGGTAGAGGTTGAGTGCGGCCTATCATTTCCCATCAGTGCCGCGTCATCAACGGCCATCAGTGCAGCCTATCAGTGCCCATCAGTACCGCGTCATCAGTGGCCATCTGTGCAGCCTATCAATGCCCATCAGTGTCTCCTCATCAGTGCCGCCTCATCAGTGGCCATCAGTGTAGCCTATCAGTGGCCATCAGTGCAGCCTATCAGTGCCCATCAGTGTCTCCTCATCAGTGCCCATCAGTGCCGCCTCATCAGTGGCCATTAGTGCAGCCTACCAGTGCCCATCAGAGGAGAAAAATTACTTATTTACAAAATTTTATAACAGAAACTAAAAAAACATTTCTTTTCAAAATTTTCGGTCTTTTCAGTGGGGACGCTCCGTTCAGGTCCGCTGTCAGTCTTTTCAGGCGGACCTGAACAGACCATCCATACACCCCTATGGAGCAACGGATGTCAGCATACAATGGATACCCCCAAACGAAAACTTTATTCGCCTCAATAAATTATAAAAATCCCATATGGGTACAGCGTTGCATAACCGTGTAATGGTCATTCAAAGTGCGACAGCGCTGAAAGTTGAAAATTGGACTGGGCAGGAAGGGGGGGGGGTGTAAAAGTGTCCGGTAGGTAAGTGGTTAATGCAAATTAAGGTAAAAAAATGTTTAGGCTTTAGAACCACTTTAACCATAAGGGGTGAAGGTGTTTGAAGTTAAACCAATTCCGTCTGTGGGGCCGCCATATAAGCCAGGAATCCCACCTTCCTGTATTCTCAGACTACAAGTATAGAAATGGACATAAAAAAAAAATGAAACTTCTAGCAGAAGTTTAAAATAAACTGAGAATAACAGGAGCGTATGCAATTTTGGAATGGTTTATTATAATTTTCTTCAGATTGTCTGCAGATCTGCTTGATGAGCTGTAATTATTTTCCTTGGAAACGTGAAAAAAAGTCACATTCACTGTAGAATAATGACAGGGATTTACACAAACGGTGAATGGATTTGATGAAAAACTTTCCGTCACCAATCAGCCCCATCAATTCCCTATAAACGGAGACGTCAAGACGCAATCACCGTCTGAGGTGATTTGTTGCTCTGATTGTTGTGCCGAGATTTCTTTACATTTACAGAAAACATTTATTTTCTGAGAACACTCTAATGTTACATTAACGTGTCCTCCAGATATGAGATTGAAAATGTCATTGTGCTCCGTATTAAAACAGATCTGCCCTGTTTGTGATGGCCAACGAGTGCGATCGGTATAAAGTGAGTCAGGAGAGAAATATGGAAACCCAGGGCAGCCATCAGAAATTTTAGGGCCCCTTACACAGCTTTAGACCTGGGCCCCCCGTCTGACCACCAACATTCCCCAGGGCCTGCCCACTGGCCATCCCACCACATCCGCCCACTGGGCATCCCACCACATTCACCCACTGGCCATCCCACCACATCCGCCCACTGGCCATCCCACCACATCTGCCCTCTGGCCATCCCACCACATCCACCGGCTGGCCATCCCACAACATCCACCCGCTGGCCATCCCACAACATCCACCCACTGGCCATCCCACCACATCCGCCCACTGGCCATCCCACCACATCCGCCCACTGGCCATCCCACCACATCTGCCCAGAGGCCATCCCACCTCATCTACCCACTGGCCATCCCACCACATCCACCCACTGGCCATCCTACCACATGCGCCCACTGGCCATCCCACCAAATCTGCCCACTGGCCATCCCATCACATCCACCCACTGGCCATCCCACCACATCCACCCACTGGCCATCCCACCACATCCGCCAACTGGCCATCCCACCACATCCACCCACTGGCCATCGAACCATATCCGCCCACTGGCCATCCCACCACATATGCCCACTGGCCAGGGGTAAACACATGTTGCAGCCACAGTAGGAATTATACACCCTGTCACACTTACCAGGTGTAGCCTGCCAAGCATGACCCATTTAAGTGAAGTGTGCAATGCATGCTAGTGTGGGATCCAAGGGGTTAAAAAAAACAGAGCACAGGCAGCACAAACTCACTCAATGCTTGCAATAAGACCTTGCACCAAACCATAGGTGCTGGAGGTCCCAAACTTGGACCAGTTGTGGTCCAAGGGCCCTCTCCATGTGACCCAAGTTTGGTATTTTTATCGCCTATGGTTGGGGAGAACGGTGTCCCCAAACCGGGTGTCCCCCTCCCTTAGACTCCAATGTTAAGTCTAAAATTTACAGACAATTGTCGGCCAATGACTGGTCAATTTGGGGACCCAGTACTGCCGAACCATAGGTGCTGGAGGTCCCAAGCTTGGTCCACTTTTTGCCCACGGGGCCCTCTCTGTGTGACCCAAATTTAGTATTTTTATCGCCTATGGTAGGGGAGAACGGTGTCCCCAAACGGGGTGCCCCCCTCCCATAGACTCCAATGTTAAGTCCGAAATTCCCCCAACAATTGCCGGTCAATGACCGGTCATTTTGAGGACCCGGTACGGCCAAACCATAGGTGCTGGAGGTCCCAAACATGGACCGGTTGTTGCCCAGGGGGCTTTCTCTATGTGTCCCTAGCTTGGTATTTTTATTGGCTATGGTTCGGGAGAACGGTGTCCCCAAACCGGGTGCCCCCTCCCATAGACTCCAATGTAAAAGACTGCTAAAGTCTTTGTTGTAAGGGCCCCTTGAGACACTGGGGCCCCTTACAACAGTACTGTCTGTACCCCCCTGATGGCGGCCCTGTGGAAACCACCATTGGGACTTCTTTTTGAAGGTTGCAGGCTCCAGATTAGTCTTTCTCAACCTTTTTAACCTAAGAGGAGCCTTTGAAACAATTTTCAGGTCTCGGGGAACCCTGCTAACACCAATTTATAAGGGGTCAGTCAGAAAAATGTCTTTTATATTGGTGGGCAGTGGTAAGAAAGCCCACCTTATTGCAGTGGTCAGAATGCCACCCTTACAGACAGTTAAAAAAAATCAATGGTGGTCCGACCATTCGAATATTGCAGCTACAGTCTCAGCTTGGAAGATATTTTCCAACTCAAGCACTGACAAATCAATCATGACAAACATACCCATCCCTCTGGAAATATTCAAGTTCCTCCTACATAACCTATCCCTTAAACATTGGTCAGCACTCAGATGCATTCCCCTACAGTTGCTAATACAAGGCAATAAATTCCCACATTTCTCTAGTTTACAAGCAGGGTTGCCACCTCATCCCTTTAACCCGAACGTATATGAATTACACAGGTTGTTCTGTGGCTGATTAAGGTGGTAATTAAACTCACTTGGTGACTTATCAGCATTTAATTAGCCTCAGAACAACCTGTGTAATTCATATGTGTTCGGGTTTAAAGGGATGAGATGGCAACCCTATTTACAAGCCAAATTCAACCCCCCCCCCCCCCCCAAGGCATGTTCTCCTATAGACAAATAACTTCCTACCTCAACGAACATCATACTCCAACTATTTACCTACCTAAAAAAGCTTGGTTGTCCTGATCCTTGGCAGGGATAGGCATGGACCAAGGCTGTGGCAGACATTTTCCAAAGTCCAGATCTCAGTGAAGGGCACCAAGGTACATTTGAAATTAAAACCATAAAAAACACAATGTCTACTCTCTGGCCTAGTTCTACAAGTACAAATAACTTTAAAATAACATTTACCTAAAGACTGCTTGTGGTATACTGTTATAAAATATAATGAAAGAATGAGTTCCCTAGGGGGATTATGCGGTGCTGTAGAATGAATCAATGACAATTATCTTAAAACCAATTCTCTTTATTATAAACACATAATGTATCAAAGTAATATAACATGGATATACAAAAAAAAACATATGTTACAGCATATAGCGTAATGGAGTCCAGCCAAGATTGATATAGGCTTACATCAGCTTACATCCCAACATGTTTCGCCCCCATGGGCTTCCTCAGGGGATTGTACTGACCTCCAAAATCTGATTAAGGACAATGAAATAGAAAATCATTATAATACAATATTATATAAAAAAAAACAATCATTATTGTCTGCAATTGGACCGCCCGTAAGGTATATCCAGACCTCCACCCTAAGCTCCCAAAAACCACCCCACCTGTCCTCTGCCGAGCCATAACCAGGACTCACCTGTGGCCGTGGACAATGGGAGCACCACCCAAGCACAACGACCTACTGTTATAAAATATATTTTCAAAATTCTTACCTTTTATATTTTTCGGTTGTATTGAGACACAGCAGCAGCAGCAGCAGCAGCATCAAAGTCCTTTGTAGACGTGGATGAAGTAGCCATACGCAAACTTGGATCCCTCTTTAGAACAGGGTCCCCATAGAACCCCCTTTAGAGCAGGCCAGAATGTCCACATTTGCAGAGGTCCTGAAACCAAGTATTCACCCTTACAGTTGTGCTCATAAGTTTACATACCCTGGCAGAATTTGTGATTTCTTGGCCATTTTTCAGAGAATATGAATGATAACATTTCTTTCACTCATGGTTAGTGTTTGGCTGAAGCCATGCATTATCAATAAATTGTGTTTACTCTTTTTAAATCATAATGACAACAGAAACTACCCAAATTACCCTGATCAAAAGTTTACATACCCTGGTGATTTTGGCCTGATAACATGCACACAAGTTGACACAAAGGGGGTTGAATGGCTATTAAAGGTAACCATCCTCACCTGTGATCTGTTTGCTTGTAATTGGTGTGTGTGTATAAAAGGTCAATGAGTTTCTAGACTCCTGACAGACCCTTGCATCTTTCATCCAGTGCTGCACTGATGTTTCTGGATTCTGAGTCATGGGGAAAGCAAAATAATTGTCAAAGGATCTGCGGGAAAAGGTAGTTGAACTGTATAAAACAGGAAAGGAATATAAAAAGATATCCAAGGAATTGAAAATGCCAATCAGCAGTGTTCAAACTCTAATCAAGAAGTGGAAAATTAGGGTTCTGTTGAAACCAAACTACGGTCAGGTAGACCAACTAAAATTTCAGCCACAACTACCAGGAAAATTGTTTGGGATGCAAATAAAAACCCACAAATAACTTCAGGACTCTCTGAAAACATGTGGTGTGACTGTTTCAAGATGCACAATAAGGAGGCACTTGAAGAAAGATGGATGCATGTCCATGGCCAGAAGAAAGCCATTACTACGCAAATGCCACAAAGTATCCCACTTACAATACACCAAACAGCACAGAGACAAGCCTCAAACCTTCTGGCACAAAGTCATTTGGAGTGATGAGACTAAAATTGAGCTTTTTGGCCGCAACCATAAACGTTACATTTGGAGAGGAGTCAACAAGGCCTGTGAAACACGGAGGTGGATCGCTGATGTTTTGGGGATGTGTGAGCAAAGGCACAGGAAATTTGGTCAAAATTGATGACGAGATGAATGCAGTATGTTATAAAAAAATACTGGAGGAACATTTGAATTCATCGGCCAGGAAGCTGCGCATGGGACGTACTTGGACATTCCCACATGACAATGATCCAAAACACAAGGCCAAGACGACCTGCCATTGGCTACAGCAGAATAAAGTGAAGGTTCTGGAGTGGTCATCTCAGTCTCCTGACCTCAATATCATTGAGCCACTCTGGGGAGATCTCAAACATGCAGTTCGAACTGGAGGCTTTTTGCCAAGAGGAATGGGCAACTTTACCATCTGAGAAGATAAAGAGCCTCATCCACAAATACCACAAAAGACTTCAAGCTGTCATTGATGTTAAAGGGTATTAACCATTTCAGCCCCGGAAGGATTTCACACTTTAGGACCAGAGCACTTTTTGCGATTCGGCACTGTGTCGCTTTAACTGACAATTGTGCGGTCGTGCGACGTTGTACCCAAACGAAATTTGCGTCCTTTTTTTCCCACAAATAGAGCTTTCTTTTGGTAATATTTGATCCCCTCTGCGTCATTTCGGATCGCCGCTATAAACAAAAGAAGAGCGACAATTTTGCAAAAAAAAAAACAAATTTCTTACTTTTTGCTAAAATACAAATCAAAAAAAAAAATATAAAAAAACATTTTTTTCCATCGTTTTTGGCTGATTTATATTCTTCCTCATATTTGTGATAAAAAAAATCACAATCGGCGTTTATTGATTGGTTTGCGCAAAAGTTGCCGTGTTTACGGATGATGAGAATTCATTTCTGGGGTTTTTATCTATTTTTTTTATTTTTTACTAGTAATGGCGGTGATCTGCGATTTTTAGCGGTACTGCGATATTGTGGCGGACATGTCGGACCATTTTGACACTTTTTTGGGACCATTGGCATTTATACAGCGATCAGTGCTATAAAAATGCACTGATTACTGTGTAAATGCCATTGGCAGTGAAGGTGTTAACCTTTGGGGGGGCGCTCTAAGGGTTAACTGTGTTCCCTGGGCGTGTTCTAACTGTATTGGTGTTTGACTGGCAGGGGAAGGGGCGTGATCACGGCTTCCATATAGAGCAGTGGTTCTCAACTCCGGTCCTCGGGACCCATCAACAGGCCAGATTTTAAGTATTCCCTTTGGGAGATGCAGACTAGAATACTGCAATCACTGAGCAGCAAATGATATCACCTGCGATGTATTTCAGTTATCCTGCAAACCTGGCCTGTTAGTGGGTCCCGAGGACCGGAGTTGAGAACCACTGATATAGAGGAAGGCTGTGATCACAACCCTTCCCCCTCTAAGAGAACGGAGATCCGTGTTTACATGCACGGATCTCCGTTCTTTCACTGCGGGGGGGCATCGCGGGTAGCCGGTGGAGATCGAGTCCGCCGCACCCGCTCCCTGGCCCCCCCCGAACACATTGCGCTCACAGTGCACGGTCTCGCAGCCGCCGTTGTATGACGGCGGTTTGCTATATCGAGCCACCTTGTCGCTGTCAACCTGCGGTTGGCGGTCGGCAAGTGGTTAAGGACTGGGGTATGTAAACTTTTGATCAGGGTCATTTGGGTAGTTTCTGTTGTCATTATGGTTTCAAAAGAGTAAACGCAGCTGATTGATAATAAATGGCTTCATCCAAACACCAACCATGAGTGAAAGAAAAGTTTTTGTGTTCTCATTCATATTCTCTGAAAAATGGCCAATAAATCATAAATTCTGCCAGGGTATGTAAACTTATGAGCACAACTGTGTATCTGAGATCACAGGCTGCCTGATAACGCCTTCCCAAGCATTAGCCATACTCAGTATAGGGATAGACAATCTCCCTCACAATGTCAGACACCTGTATATTTTATTCGCTCCTAGACTGCTAGTCATGCAGAAATGGACGCACTCTATCTCCAAATTTATCTGATGTTAATCTTCATGTGAATTTGACTGTTGACTATGAAAGACGTTTGGCATAACAGTCTGGATTCCTTGTGAAATTTCAAAAAATATGGGAACCCTGGCTTAAAACTAATAAACTGCCCTACACTATAACTTCCCTGCTTGTATATATTACCAATTCTGCTGATGTTATTATTATTGTAACGCAATTGCTGGCTCCTGAGTGCCTTCTCAGGGCATTCCTTCATTATGGATGCTATGACTTACCAATGCATGCTATTGTGCCTATGTTACTCATCGTTCACCTGTCAGTCAACATTTTTTCATGAAAACTGAATAAACATTATATTTTAACAAAAAAAAAAAAAAAAAGATCACTGGTGTCATGCAGCTGACTCTACCAATTGGTGCTGACCCCAGAGCTATGTGGGCACCATCAGATGAGAGGTCAATCAGCCACATCTCAAGGAACCCCCATCAAACTCAGAAGGAACCCTGGTTAAAAATGGCTGCTTCGGACTTTCATCACGGTCCTTTCTTTAAAGCCCTTCCTTGCCCAGAGCCATTTTTGTGTTTTTTGCACCCATTAAAAACTAATTTTAGGTCTGAACATTACCTAAAACCCCCAAACATTAAATATTTTCTGGAAGCAGACACCCTGGAGAATAAAATAGTGGTAGCTGGGCACTCTGGAGCACATTTACCAATAAAAACAAAAATTAAAAATACCATTTGATGAGGAGCAGCTTTTTTTTTTAAAGGGCAACAATAAAAATACATAATTTATTTAAATAACATAATTGGGGGATGCCATAAACCTGTACATGTTGCGGTACCCCATACAATGTAGCTAAAGCAAAATGGACACTTCCAAAAAAAAAAAAAAAAAAATTTTAATTGCTGCTAAATGGAATTTCCCAGCCACTTTGTTCAAGACCAAACCCTTATATTTGATGAGGGTCTGATATGGGTTTTAAGGGGTACCCCAAAAGCCATACCCAAGCCTTATACTGTATGAGCATGCAAGGAAAAGGGGGGTACACACCTCCTAAGCCATACCAGGCCATACCACCACTAAACTTAAGTCTTCCTGCAGCAACCAGTGGTTGGTGGGCAGGCAAACATGCTATACAGCTGTAGCAACCTCTTTGATTAGGCTACTAGAGTGGTTAAGGTAAATTTATTGGCTCTTCTGTAGTCAGTGGAACAGAGTGTGAATATTGGTTTTTTCTGGGCCTTGCTAGCTGCAGGCTCAAATACTTCTTCCCGCTTTCTAGTAGTTTTTAGAATGTAGTGGACTGGAAGAGCAAACCCTGAGCTTGAATAGTTATGGAACTCTAGCCAATCCCTAGGGAGGTGTGCCCAGAAGTGGAGAGAGAGCCCATAAATAGCTTGAGGCCTGGAGCAGCAGGGTTATTGTCCTGGAGGAGGAGATTCCAGCCTGAGGGACTGCTGCCCTTCTGGTTGGGTTAGCTGAAACCTGGGGAAAGTGGGAGCTGGGGGCCTATTTTTCATAGAAGCAGTCTGAGTCAAATAAAGGAAGCACACTGAGGATCCGGCCTGGAGATTCATGGTACAGTGTCCAGCCAATATTGCACAGGTGGTGTCCAGGTATCTGGATACACAATAAGTAGAGGCCTGGAAGTGGGATCCTAGTGACTGTCTGGCAGAGGTGGCTCTAGGCTTTGTGAGGCCTTAGGCAAAACCTAGACGTGAGGCCCTACTCACACCCATAATGGGAAAAATAATTCAAGCGATAAAAAAATTAACTTTATAAATGGCATATAATTAAGAGCTTTAAAGTGCTGGTGTCAGTACTCTCTATCTCCCTGCTGGTGTCAGTGTCAAATTAGGTGGTTGCGAGGCCCCTGTGAGTGTGAGGCCTTAGGCGACCGCCTAATTTGCCTAATTAGAGAGCCGCCTCTGCTGTCTGGTGTTTAACCCCTTGTGTGATTGGGATGGTGCTGCTAAAGTGGGAAGTGCTTGTGCCTCTAGTCTCTGCAAAGAGGGGGTATGCCCCTGAAGAGAGTAGACAGAATAGAGAGAGAGTCCTACAAAAATGTGGTGCACTAAATTCTGGATAATCCCAAAGCTTCCCCGCACCTCATCCAAGTTTAACCAGCTATAAAGCCTAAAAAGAAATCCACTGCCTTGGGTATTATGTGTGAGACTTCGGGAGGTGCTGTGTGCCTGGCTGCCATGCACTCACTTGGAAATATAACCTGGAACAAACCTGTGGGGATGGTCAGGGGTTTGAGCTACACAGTAAACCCTGTATGGGTAATGGGGTAATGATAATACAGTTGTGATTTCTCTCATTCCAAACCTTATTCAAAGAGGTGGGGGTCACAGCGGCTACTTTGCCTAGTCTTAATCAGTCTTTGCTCCACCCCTCAATCATTATGGCTCCTATCTGAGGCTTCATTCAGAGACAGAGAGTCTTAAAGGAAGAAGACATATACAGCTGTGCTCTCTCTTTAAATAATCCTTAGTGCTCTGAATTTCCTTTATCTAATGGGTGTACCCTGTACAAAATGTTTATTTGCTCAAACACATCTCCAGTCTGTTTTCTTGCTTTGTTTGCAATATTTTTGCATTCCTGAGTGTAAAAAAGACTGTAAATCCATTACTTACATTCTCCACGTTCCAGCACTGCTAACCTCTTCCTCCTCACACATTGGCTGTCACCCCATGTCAACTGTAGCCCAGCATCATCCAACCCAGGCTATCAAGGACAGGGGGGATCTGCTGCAAACCCACAAAAAAAATGTTTCTCATTGGCCATGTTACATCAATGACTCCTGGTGGGTGCCACCCCTCCCTGTTACATTATTTAAGTTGCAGTATTTTAAAGTATGTCCTTCTACTCTATGTGTATCATGTTTAAATATATTTCTAATCAATCCACACTTGGACAATCCCTAGGGCCATCAATCTCAAACCCCCCGAGAGCTTCTATAGATGGAATCAGCAACTTTTCGAGACGTCTTCCTGCACCTGCTCATCTAACGTAAGATTGATCAAGTTCATATATGAGCTACATGATGAACAGGACATCAGCATACAAACACATAAGTGGATTTGCATCATTTATTTTTAGACTCAAAGCTTAGCGATGATGAAGAGCAGGGTTGATTTTGATGCAACGTTAAAGAGGCCACATAATAAATCTTGGCCACCACCTCTTGTTTTGGACTGCGGTCCTTTCAGGTCAGCTTTAGGAGGAGCACGTTGGGGTTGGTTGACTATGGTCCAAGTTTCAGAAGAAGTCTAATATTGAATTATATAATATATCGATATAAAAAAATGTGTGGCATTGACAACTTTCTACTGATTGTTGCTTTATCTACCCCCTAAGCATCTCAATCTTCATTTTTTGAATGAACAGGGTTTACCTTTGCGGTTTCCGCAACTTCTGGTACACTCTTATGTATACTGTTTTTTTTTCTGTTTTCTTTCGTACATTTTGCAAATATCAATAAAAATTATTGAACAAGAAAAAATGTGTGGCAAGTGTTCAGTTAAAAGCTAGATTGGAAGCCAAGCATTTTTTACATATTAAATGCTTAATTGGATATTATTGCAGAATGTGCGTGAGAATACATGAGGAACTTACTGTCTCTGCAATAATAATTCTGGACTTTTTCTATTATTCTAATATACTTGTAATCTAGTCTTAAGTCTGGGCTATGCATGCATTTAGGGGTCATAAATAGAAGGCAAAAAAATAACATTGTTATGCTAATGTTACTGTCCAGTCCATAGGCGAGACACTAGTAATCCTAAACAATCACAATTAGCAGCATCTAATACTGAGCACTATGAAAATCCAATAAGATAAAGCCTTCGAGATAAAGCCATGGCATGGTAACTCATTTCAATGTCTGGTTGGTTACACTAGTCCAAATCCAGATCAAAATAATGCAGGCAATTTGTAATGAGTTACAAAACATAAAACCAGAGTAGGTAATCTTCATATCCTGTATCATGGTAAATAAAATATTGACCCAAAGGAAAGAATGGTGCTGCTTTGGCAACCAATTGAAATTCTGAAGTCACAGAGTCAATATCATTCTCTACATGGCGCCTAAATCCTCATAATCCCAGAGAGGCATTATCTGGATTTAGGCTCATGAAGAATGCCTTGCTCATTACCTTCTTGTGTTTGGTCTTGTAGGACAAAAGGGAAGGTCTGCCTTTAGTTCCTGGACTTCTAATTTTGCAGCATGGGTAACACCAAAAGTGGTGCCCTTTCTAAAGAGATTTTGGAGGAGTTGCAGCTGAACACCAAATTTACCCAGGAGGAACTGTGCACATGGTACCAGTCTTTCCTAAAGGAGTGTCCCAGTGGCAGGATTAGCAAGAAGCAGTTTGAAAGCATTTACTCCAAGTTCTTTCCAGATGCTGACCCAAAAGCTTATGCCCAACATGTCTTCAGAAGCTTTGACGCCAACAACGATGGCACGTTGGACTTTAAGGAATACATGATAGCGCTACATATGACCTCATCTGGCAAAGCCAACCAGAAACTAGAGTGGGCATTCTGTTTATACGATGTGGATGGTAATGGGACCATCAACAAAAGAGAAGTGCTTGAAATCATTACGGTATGTTGTTTATTTTTATGTGTTTTTCACCCTGTTAAGGAGGAAGGAGGTTCTGATTCCTCTATATAGATCTTTAGGGAGACCTCACTTAGAATACGGTGTCCAGTTCTGGATTGATAAAATAGAACGAGTTCAGAGACGGGTAACAAAAATGGTGAAAGGTCTGGGGGATAAAACATATCAAGAGCGACTTCAGGAACTTAATATGTACAGTCTGGAGGAAAAAACAATGGGCAGAGACTTGAGCAAGATAAAATAGTT
>BLSH010069051.1:2518894-2529105 GCA_018402905.1 Glandirana rugosa | reverse complement strand
TTCAGGAACTTAATATGTACAGTCTGGAGGAAAGAAGGGAGAGGGGAGACATGATTGAAACCTTTAAATACATCAAGGGGGTGAATAAGGTTCAGGAGGGCAGTCTTTTCAATATGAAACCAAAATCAAGAACACGGAGACCTCAAACTAACTGGGGGGAAGTTCAAAACTAATCTTAGAAAGTACTATTTTACTGAAAGGGTGGTTGATGATTGGAATAAACTACCAACAGAGGTTGTGAGACAGTCAACAGTAAATGGCTTCAAACATGCTTGGGATAAACATAAATCCATAGTCAGACAACAAGGTTAATGTAAAAAAAAAAATATATATAAAAAAAAAAAATAAAAAAAATAAAAAAATAAAAAATAAAAAAATAAATAAATAAATAAAAAGGGGCAGACTCGATGGACTACTCAGTCTTTTTCTGCCGTCACTTTTCTATGTTTCTATGTTTTCTATGTTTCTAAATGCCCACGTTAAATATCCAAAGCCAAGGACAAGTGTTATCAGGTTACCTGGCTATGTACCTCATTTGACTGAATAGAATGTTAATTTTAATCAAAGTACAAAGAGAGGATCGTTATGTTAAAAATGAATTAATGTCAATTAAAGAGAAGTACAGAGCCCCTAACGTGCCTGTTACCTTTAATAACAAATTTGGTTGGAATTCGTTTTATTAATCAATATATGGAAAATGACTACTCAACCTCCCCAAAACTTCAGTCTAGAGTCCCTATTGTGTGAAATTGTTGTATTACATATGTCCAAAGTGTTAACCCTTAAACATTTTGCTCCTTTAGGTCAACCACTTTTTGAAACATTCTACCATACCTTTGGTGGGGTGGTAAAGGTTTTTTCACTGAGTTTTCTATATTCGCCTGGTATATATTTATATATGGGACCTTCCCCCCAATACCATCCAGAGTGTATGCATAATAAGCTCCTCCATGTCTTATTTGCCCTTTTCTGAACTCAGTCCAGTTTCACAACATCCTCTTGGTGAACCGTTACCCTAATCTGAACTACATGTTCTAGATTAGGTCTTACTAATGCTTCGTATAGAGGTGAATTATCTTTTTGCTTTCCCTTTTGAGCTAGAGCAACCTTACTCAACCTTTTCAACACCGAGGAACCCTTGAAATAATTCTCCGGTCTCAGGGAACCCCTGCTAAAGATTTAAAATCTACAACTCATGATACATTAGTGTGATGGTCAATGGGAAGAATGCTCCTTACACTTGTGGTCATTAGGAAGAATTAACCCCTTATAGATAGATAAAAAGATCAATGATGTCATTGGGAAGTTATCTGAGAGGTAGAAATTGACCATTGCTCAAGAAACCTCTAGCAACCTCTCGAGGAACCCTAGGGTTCCACGGAACCCTGGTTGAGAAACCCTGAGCTAGAGAGTATCATGCAAGGATTGGGGGCAGCAGATCAGCTGTCTGGAAAAAACACGTAGCTTGTAGTCCAGCTTTTCTCAACCAGGGTTCGGTGGTACCGAAAAGTTCCTCCAGAGGTTGTTAGGAACAAAGGGCAATTTCTGCTACTTTGACAAGTTACCAATGAAATCAATGATCTTTTTAGCTATTTATAAGAGGGTGATCATTCCCACTGACCCCAAATATAGGGAGCATTCATCTCCTTGACCATCACACTAATGTACAGTGATCTGTAGATGCAATCATTTTTAGCAGGGGTTCCCGGAGACCAGAACAATATTTCAAGGGTTATTATGTACTAAAACGACTGAGAAAGGCTGATATAGTTATTAGGGATGAGAAAATGTGAGAGTTTTAATTTGGCCAAAATGTTGGCAATATAAAAAAAAATAATTCAACATTACAAAAATGATAAGATACACAAAAGAAGTGAAACAATTTAAAAAAAAAACATATTTTGTTAAGCTAATTTCACCTAAACAAGTCAATGAGCAAAAATGTGATTTTCCACTTCTTCAAAACTCATGGTGGGATCAGAAATTTCACCACAAAAGTTGTTTTGCTGAAAATCCCCCTGCTCATCCATAACAGTTATATTAGGGTTGATTCACTAAAGGCACATAGGCTTTTCATTTGCAAGGGAAGTTGCTCTTTGCAATGGAATTTGCATAAAGGGTTTAGTAAATCTAGTGAAGTTTAACTTTTATGAAGAAGAAGAATTAATAAAGAATCCACTTCTCGGTTTCTCCTTCACATGTGGGTGCCTCTGCGGACACCACCTTCCCATTTTTTGGGGCTCATAGACCTCTTACTGTGAATACCCAGTCAGGTTTAATGAGAATTAATAAATACAGCACTTTTGCATGCATATGCTTGGATGATGGAAGTTAACAGAGCTTCACCTCAATCACTAAAGCTCTGGGGCAAGTTCCCTTGCAAAGTCAACATTAGTCTATTTGTCACACAATCTCACCGCTCTAGGACAATGCAAGCCTCATGTGGATCCACTCAGCTGAATCACATAGCAGGTGCAGGCTGATGAAGCATTAAGACAGTTAGAAAGACGAAGGTTGGATGTAGCCACACTCAAACAATCCAATTTCGATTCAAATGCTTTTTATTGAAGTAAGGGTGATACAGCAAACGGACAACTGGTCCAGCAAACGGACAACTGGTCCAGCTAACGCGTTTCGCACCCTACAATTGGTGCTTACTCATAGCAAGCAAGCTCATGCTATGAGTAAGCACAAATTGTAGGGTGCGAAACGCGTTAGCTGGACCAGTTGTTCATTTGCTGTATCACCCTTACTTCAATAAAAAGCATTTGAATTGAAATTGGATTGTTTGAGTGCGGCTACATCCAACCTTCGTCTTTCTATTAGTCTATTTGTCTTTATTAAATCAACTCCAAATCTTTTAGGACAACTAGACTTCCTGCTTTAATCAATGCCCCCAGTCCCTTCTCTCCTTTGTCTGCAATGTGCATATTTTCTCCACATTGGACATCCTTTATCATAGACATGCTCAATGACCCATTGTCTCCTGGACAGCTTGTAAATTGTAGACCTCTTCCATGGATCGAATAACACATCTGCAGATGAAGGAAGAATGCTTTAAATCAAAAGTTCCTTATTTGTGTGTACAAGTTGAAGAGTTATAGGCCTAAAACTGAAATTGTGGTCCCACTTATAACCCTCGGAGGTCTCCACTGGATGCTCTGAGGAAGCTTCCATCATTCAGATTAATAGCTACCTAAGGTGCCCCATTCACAATGCACTCCATCTGTGTGTTGTGGACATTGAAATCTTCCTCAGCAGTTACTAAGCTTCATATAAAGGTGTCTTTACGGTAACATAATCCAATGACCCGTTTAAAAAGTATTTTAAATTCTATATTATCAAAGCTTCTAAAATCTAGAAATATTACTTTAATGCAAATAATAAAGAAAAAAATTACATCCATATTAACAAAAGAACAAATTAATTTGCCTGTAAGCATTTTATAGCACCATTGCCAAACTTCGTCTCTAGCAAATGTTTTCCCTTAATTAAAATGTCTTTAATAATGTCATGAGATAATGAGATAATAGCTTACATCTTATTTTTATGTTAATTTCTGGAAGAATTATACATGGAAAGTGTTCAGAGAATCAGTGCTAATTATTTCTTGACACAAGTTATAAATCAGAAAGGTTTTATAAGACAGAAAGTATAAAAAAATCAAATAATCAGATAATTGATAGTAAATGTTTATTTCTTTCTATTTGCAGTTTCAGTTTTATTGCTATCTGTTCCGGGAATACTAGACATTTAAACCAGGATCTATTTGTTCTTTTGACAATGTTCCTTGATTTGGATATATTTTGTAAATTCTGGCAAAAATCAGTTTACTTTAGATTTGTTCTGTTTTGTTGTAAAAAATGTGACTGTTCTGAATTACTTTTGGTATCCTTGTAAATAAAAAAAACACATGTGTCCAAAGAAAATACATATAGCTCATCTACCCTATGATCACCTCTATGACCCTATGGAACATATTAATTTATGTGATCATCGGCCCTTCCGGCTGAGCTGCAATGGGGTTTACACTTTCCCCATCACGTTGCAGTCATGACAGAAGACCAATACAGGGCATTTACTGTGAGAATACACTTCTGGTTGGCTAGTTCCAGGCCTGAATCATGGACCCTGAACAAGCATGCAGCAAGCGAAGTCAGAGAAAAGTCAGACACATTAATTTGCATGCTTGCATTCAGGGGAGGGCTGGCAGCCGTAGGCCTGGGGGGCAAGTCCAGTCAAGTGGCCCATTGAACCACCGAATCAGCTCACCATCCATGCCCACCCAATGGGCCTAGCGGGATCCATGGTAGGGTCGGCCCTGGGCGCCCCCCCCTTGCCTGCAGTTAGTTGGTGGCTGCGCCCCTGGGCCCTATTTCCTTCCTCCACAAGAAAAAAAAGTGTGAGCGGGCAGCAGCCATCAGACATTTTAAATGTAAGTTAGGGTGGCCTGGGGGGCAATTGCCACCCTACCCCCTGGGCCAGCCCTCCCCTGCTTGCATTGAGTATTTGAGGAGGGAACTACCATTTTAAGGGAGAGGTGAACAATAGGTGCCTACACAGATCCCTATATGGATTTATTCTAAGCCTTGCAGCTCAGCCGGACCTGTTACTAAAGACTAAACATTGTTCTGCACTGGTGAGCTCGATAAAGGACCTAAACAATACTCAGAGATTACTAACTAAAATCAATTTGTAAGCAGCGGGGAGAAACTGACTGCACAAGCCCATTATTTACTTTGTGCAAAACTGGATAAACCTTGCCAGATGGTTGACCTTTAAGTGATCAAACCAGAGCTGTACAAGGATTCTGCACAAACAATATCACAGTGTAGGATTTCAAGACGAGGGGTGAAATTTGTTTGCAAAATTGATTTCACTTACATCAAAATTGTGCCTCCAATTAACTCCAATGCCAAAAACATCTCAGGCAAAACAGCTCATCCATGAAGGGATGGGTGGGGTTAAGTTTTTTTCCTTTGGTGTAATTTTGTCAAAATGGGTTGATGATAATTGGAGGTTGCCAAATCTTCACCAAAGCCATAAGTTTCACTGAAGCTGACTCACTTTTTCTCGCCTTACTCAAGGCAACATAATAGTTATATTCCAGAATAAAAAGAAGCTAGGATGATAAGTGGATAAATATTTGTTATGCCCAAACCATCAAAATTATTTGATATGTAATGAGATTGCTGGAAACGTAATTCTTAACCAGGGTTCAGTGGAACTCTAGGGTTTTTCCAGAGGTTGCTGGGGGTTCCTTGATCTGGGGCTGATTGACCTCCTCTTTAATCGGGCCTTAAGGTTAATCCAGAGGTTGCTAGGGGTTTCTTAAGCTGGAGCTGATTGACCTCCCATTTGATGGGGCCAGCAATAAAAAAAGCCATTCTCAACTGGGGTTCCATGGAACCCTAGTGTTAGCCCAGAGGTTGCTAGGTGTTCCTTGAGCTGGGGCTGATTGACCTCCCATTTGATGGAGCCAGCAATAAAAAAGCAATTCTCAACCAGGGTTTCATGGAACCCTAGGATCAATCCAGAGGTTGCTATGGGTTCCTTGATCTGCGGCTGATTGACCTCCCATTTGATGAGGCCAGCAATAGAAAAGCCATTCTCAGCCATGGTTTCATAGAACCCCAAGGTTAATCCAGAGGTTGCTAGGGGTTCCTTGAGCTGAGGCTGACTGACCTCCTATTTGATGGGGCCAACATTAGAAATGCCAATCTCAACCAGGGTTCCATGGAACCCTAGGGTTAATCCAGAGGTTTATTGGGGTTCCATGAGCTGGGACTGATTGACCTCCCTTTTGATGGTGCCTGCATATTTCTGGGGCCAATTCCACTTGGCTGCTTGACACCAATGATCTTTTTAGCTGCCTGTAATGGGTTGTGTTCTGACCAGTACTGTAAGTGGTGCATTCTTGCCACTGGCCACCAATAAATGGGACATTTTTCCCACTGACAGCCAATGACTGCTTTTTAACAATGGTTCACTAAGACCTGAACATTATTTTGAGGGTTACTCCGAGTAAAAAAATGTCAGAAAGACTGCAATAGATGGAAATAATGGCCAGCTTTAATGATGATGATAATGATAATCATTGTTATTGATAACATTTTGTAACAAATCAAATTAAAATATCTACCAATGTATCTAGCTGGTCATATTATAATACCAGACACAGATACAAGACCTTTTTTACATTTTATAAAAAAAAGGCCGATCATAACCAGTTTTATGTACAATAGATGTCATTTGTTCCCCCTTTGAATCATTTCATGCCAACACATAGATGTGTAAATCTTCGGTCAATAAATTGGGCGCCCCATAAGCCACCTTACACTTTTTCTCATTAATACTCGTATTACCACAAATCCACCGCATCCGAGCTGCCGCCAAAAGATATGAGAACAGATTTACATCAGGACAGTATGAATATCTGCTGCCGACTCTCACAATATTTCACTGATGTTCTAGTTAAGTAGAAGATACATTTTTTGCTCCTTTTCAGGCAATATTCAGGATGATTAATGCAGAAGACCAGAAGCATCTACCGGAGGATGAGAATACCCCAGAGAAGAGAACAAATAAAATATGGATCTTCTTTGGAAAGAAGGACGATGGTAAATCACATTTCGCATAGAAAGTAGAATCACCTCTGTATTCTCTAAAAAATCGGTCAAATTTTTCTAGTATGTTCCCCAAGCTATTGCGTATCTTTGCCACGGGGGGGTGGGGGTCACCTCATTCCAAAAAAATAGGTCAAAGACTTTCCAAACTAAAATATTTTATCACATGATGATTTTGTAGAGGGCCTGTGACCATACAGGTTGAAGGCAATGTCTTAGTGCTGATCTAAAGTCACTCTTCTGGGTCAGAATGTTGCCGCCTGTTCCCTGAACCTGATTACACCTTTGGTCAGAAGGTGAACCAGAAATTATTTTGAGTATTCCTCATTTTTTTAGCTAATCACAGACATAGGAGAGAGAGAGGTAGGTAGGGTTTCAAACTTTCTTTTAATTAAAGGCCAACTCTTCCCAAAACTGATTTGCAAGTGTTGCCCATTTTTTCAGTGCCAAATGATGCCATCACCCTTCTCATATTAATTATTTACAATTTAGAATGAGCAAATAATTGGAAAGCCAAGTCTTACCTTAATTAGGGTCTTATGGGAGGGACAGAGGCATAAACTCTTGAAGCGATATCTCCCCATTGTGGGAGGGGCAGAGAATAAAAATACTGCAGTGAACTCTCATCATTTTGGAAGGGCCCGACACACAAACTACTGGGAGAAACCTCATCATTGTGGGAGGGGCAAAGACACAAACTACTGGGAGAAACCTCATCATTGTGGGAGGGGCAGAGACACAAACTACTGGGAGAAACCTCATCATTGTGGGAGGGGCAGAGACACAAACTACTGGGAGAAACCTCATCATTGTGGGAGGGGCAGAGACACAAACTACTGGGAGAAACCTCATCATTGTGGGAGGGGCAAAGACACAAACTAACGAGAGAAACCTCATCATTGTGGGAAGGGCAGAGACACAAACTACTGGGGGAAATCTCACCATTGTGGGAAGGGCAGAGACATAAACTACTGGGGGGAAATCTCACGTCAAGGGGGGTCAGGCGCTCCTGGACAGCTGCGAGCACTGGTGAATAATTGGGGAGTGATTGAATGCTAAAGGGCTGCTGCACTCAAACCCAACGGACAAGTGAGCAACAGAGGAACATCATAAAAAAATGCGCTGGTCCACAGAAGCATGTACAGTATGTAAAGTAAAAACGCCACTTTATTGGGTGAAGAGCTAAAAAAAAAATGAAATGTGCTGTGAAGTAATAAGAGTACAACTTGTACTTACACACACAGGTGTCAGCTCATAATCCGCTGAAAAACATGACAAAGATGGGAGTGATGAACAGTGCAATAGTAATCATATGTCCATGTTGGAGCTCATGCATCGGCTCCTTGATCCGGTCACTGCAGTGAGGGTGCCCCTGCTCCTAGTGTTCAAAAGCCAACTGCGGTCCTGCCTCTGGTTCCCCAATGAAAGAACCCTCCAGGGTGGGCTGCCTGTAGGAGCTGGGATGCTGGAATTAGATGCACCGACCACCGCTCTGCTTCCAGGATCACGTCAAATAAAAGCGCTCAATGGAGAGTAGAAGTCCGGAGATTGGTCAGTACATGACTACATGTTTCGGGAAATTCCCTTCCTCGGGTCATGCCATGACCCTAAGCTTTTAGCATCACTTCCTTTCATTTCCTTCCATTCCCGGCTCCAGCTCCGGTCTGCGATTCCCACAGGACTCTATGGCCCAGTGCAGGAGCCACCTGACATTGCAAGTCACCTGCCGTGACTCCCGAGAGTGGTGGTCGGTGCATCTAATTCCAGCATCCCAGCTCCTACAGGCAGCCCACCCTGGAGGGTTCTTTCATTGGGGAACCAGAGGCAGGACCGCAGTTGTGCACACTGTGGCACAAACCAAGGCAGGGAAATATCAGCATTGCAGGAGGGGCAGAGACACAATCTGCTGCAGGGAAATATCAGCATTGCAGGAGGGGCAGAGACACAATCTGCTGCAGGGAAATATCAGCATTGCAGGAGGGGCAGAGACACAAACTACTGCAGGGAAATATCAGCATTGCAGGGGGGGCAGAGACACAAACTACTGCAGGGAAATATCAGCATTGCAGGAGGGGCAGAGACACAAACTACTGCAGGGAAATATCAGCATTGCAGGAGGGGCAGAGACACATACTACTGCAGGAAATGTAACCACTGTAGGAGGAGCAGAGACAGAAATTACTGCTATATACCACTGTGGGAGGGGGCAGAGATTAGTTGTGGGATAATTGGATTTCCTAGGGGATTTTAGCTGCCTGCAATGGATTCTACCCATCAGTGTCCAGGAAGACACAAAAACAAACACAACAAGCAAACCTCCTAATTAATGTATATTAATAAATCACGCCTATTGCTAGTTTTTTTTTTGTGAGGTTCAGAAGCATTTTTAAAAACTACAACTCATGCCTCTGTGAAAAGCAAGCAGTTAAAGTGTGACTAGAGGAAAACCTTTTTTGTTTTCATTTGGATAGAGTAAGGGAGGGTTATAACCCCTGTCAGATTTTTTGCCATGTCGGGGGTGTCACCAGAACTAGTGCCCCCACTGGAAGATTTCCCCTCTTGTAGTGTTCTGGCGTCAACCTAAAATTTGTGATTTTCTTTTAATTTCACTTTTGAAAGCAGGACAATCCGAGTGTGAATTTCCCTAACAGGGTCACAGACAGCAATAAAAACTGACAGGGGTTCTTATACCCCTCCACTCTTTCCAAAATGAAAAGAAAAAGTTTTGCCTTTAGTTACATTTTAATACCTACCTGCCCCCCTGCCTGTGCCACCTAAATCCTCTGGGTTGAAGAGTGAAGATAGCTGAAAGATCCTTCCTTGTGTATCTGACGATGCCATCACCTGCTTAGCTCTATGGCAGGGGTCTACAATCTTTCCAAACAAAGGGCCAGTTTGCTGCCCTTCAGACTTTAGGGGCTTTGCCCAATGGAAGTAGAAAATGTCCTGGTGTCAGTGGATGTAACCAATGCCCCATCATTGGTATCAGTGAGAGGAATAATGCCCCATCATTGGTATCAGTGAGAGGAATAATGCCCCATCATTGGTATCAGTGAGAGGAATAGTGCCCCATCATTGGTATCAGTGGGAGGAATAGTGTCCCATCATCGGTGTCAGTGGGAGGAATAGTGCCCCATCATTGGTGCCAGTGGGAGGAATAGTGCCCCATAATTGGTGTCAGTGGGAGGAATAGTGCCCCATTATTGGTGTCAGTGGAAGGGATAGTGCCCCATCATTGGTGTCAGTGGGAGAAATAGTGCCCCATCATTGGTATCAGTGGGAGAAATAGTGCCCCATCATTGGTATCAGTGGGAGGAATAGTGTCCCATCATTGGTATCAGTGGGAGGAATAGTGCCTCATTGTTGGTGTCAGTGGGAGGAATAGTACCCCATCATTGATGTCAGTGCGAGTAATAGGGCCCCGTTGTTGGTATCAGTAGAATGAATAGTCTCCCATTATTATTGTCAGTGGGAGGAATAGTGCCCCATCATTGGTGTCAGTGGAAGGAAGAGTGCCCCATTGTTGGTATCAGTGGGAGGAATAGTGGTTACTACCCCGTGATAGGGAAGGTGACTGTGGTTATT
>BLSH010069051.1:2489984-2518884 GCA_018402905.1 Glandirana rugosa | reverse complement strand
TCGGTGTCAGTGGGAGGAATAGTGCCCCATCATTGGTGTCAGTGGGAGGAATAGTGCCCCATCATTGGTGTCAGTGGGAGAAATAGTGCCCCATGATTGGTGTCAGTGGGAGGAATACTGCCCCATCATTGGTATCAGTGGAAGGAATAGTGCCACATTGTTGGTATCAGTGGAAGGAATAGTGCCCCATTGTTGGTATCAGTAGAAGGAATAGTGTCCCATTATTATTGTCAGTGGGAGGAATAGTGCCCCATCATTGGTGTCAGTGGGAGGAATAGTGCCCCATCATTGGTATCAGTGGGAGGAATAGTGCCCCATCATTGGTGTCAGTGCAAGGAATACTGTCCCATCATTGGTATCAATGGGAGGAAGAGTGCCCCATTGTTGGTGTCAGTGGGAGGAATAGTACCCCATTATTGGTGTCAGTGGGAGGAATAGTGCCTCACCATTAGTGTCAGGGAGAGGAATGGTGCCCCAAGGGCCAGATAAAAGCAAGCGAAAGGCCGTATCTGACCTCTGAACCAAAGTTTGGAGACCACTGCTCTATGGTTTCCTCCTCTGGCCCCAATGTTACTACAGGACACAATGGTTGGTCGATGGAACCAATGCACACAGCAGGGGACCAGGAAATGTGCTGGATGCAGAAGATCATTCAGCAAGCTTTGTACTTCAACCCAGCGGAGCTTGGCTGCACAGGCAGGGGGACAGGTAAGTATTAATTGTTTGTTATACAGGAAATAATAATGTTTTAAAAAAGTGATAAAGCAGCTTTAGAAATTAGTTGACTCCTCCAAGAGACTCCACTCAGTGGGAGGAATAGTGCCCCATCATTGGTATCAGTGGGAGGAATAGTGCCCCATCATTGGTATCAGTGGGAGGAATAGTGCCCCATCATTGGTACTAGTGGGTGGAATAGTGCCCCATCATTGGTATCAGTGGGAGGAATAGTGCCCCATCATTGGTGACAGTGGGAGGAATAGCGTCCCATCATTGGTATCAGTGGAAGGAATAGTGCCCCATCATTGGTGACAGTGGGAGGAATAGTGTCCCATCATTGGTATCAGTGGAAGGAATAGCGCCCCATCATTGGTATCAGTGGGAGGAATAGTGCCCCATCATTGGTACTAGTGGGTGGAATAGTGCCCCATCATTGGTATCAGTGGGAGGAATAGTGCCCCATCATTTGTATCAGTGGGAGGAATAGTGCCCCATCATTGGTATCAGTGGGAGAAATAGTGCCCCATCATTGGTTCAGTGGGAGAAATAGTGCCCCATCATAGGTATTAGTAGGAGAAATAGTGCCCCATCATTGGTTTAGTGGGAGAAATAGTGCCCCATCATAGGTATTAGTAGGAGAAATAGTGCCCCATCATTGGTTCAGTGGGAGAAATAGTGCCCCATCATAGGTATTAGTAGGAGAAATAGTGCCCCATCATTGGTAATAGTGGAAGCAATAGTGTCCCATCATCGGTATTAGTGAGAGAAATGTGCTCCATGATTGGAATCAGTGGGAATAATAGTGCCTCATCATTAGTGTCAGTGAGAGATATAGTGCCCCATCATTGGTATTAGTAGGAGGAATAGTGTTTAATCGTTTATTTCAGTGGAAGGAATTATTCCCCATTGCTGGTGTCAGTGGGACGAATAGTGTCCCATCATTGGTGTCAGTGGGACGAATAGTGTCCCATTATTGGTGTCAGTGGGACGAATAGTGTCCCATTATTGGTGTCAGTGAAAGGAAAAATGTCCCATGGTTGGAGTCAGTGGAAGGAATGGTGATCCCTTGTTGTGCCAGTGGGAGGCATAGTGCCCCGAGGGCTGGATAAAAGAGAACAAAGGGGCACATTTGGCCCACGGGACGCAGTTTGGAGACCACTGCTCTAGAAAACAGGGAGAAGTAATCAGAACAGCAGCCTATGAGACACTGAGCAGCCATAAATAATCGACCCCTGATCCTCTGATTACAGAGGAGCCAACTAAATTTACCTGCCAGCCCACACTACCCTATGAGGGTGCTACATACAGTATCTCACAAAATTGAGTACACCCCTCACATTTTTGTAAATATTTTATTCTATCTTTTCATGTGACAACACTGAAGAAATGACACTTTGCTACAATGTAAAGTAGTGAGTGCACAGCTTGTATAACAGTGTAGATTTGCTGTCCCCTCAAAATCACTCAACACACAGCCATTAATGTCTAAACCGCTGACAACAAAAGTGAGTATACTCCTAAGTGAAAATGTCCAAATTGGGCACAAAGTGTCAATATTTTGTGTGGCCACCATTATTTTCCAGCACTGCCTTAACCATCTTGGGCATGGAGTTCACCAGAGCTCCACAGGTTGCCTCTGGAATTCTCTTCCACTCCTCCATGATGACATCACAGAGCTGGTGGATGTTAGAGATCTTGCGCTCCGCCACCTTCCGTTTGAGGATGCCCCACAGATGTATAATAGGGTTTAGGTCTGGAGACATGCTTGGCCAGTCCACCACCTTTACCCTCTGCTACTTTAGGAAGGCATTGGTCTCTTGGAGGTGTGTTTGGGGGTCATTATCGAATACTGCTCTGCTTCAGTATGTCACAGTACATGTAGGCATTCATTGTTCCCTCAATGAACTGTAGCTCCCCAGTGCCGGCAGCACTCATGCAGCCCCAGACCATGGCACTCCCACCACCATGCTTGACTGTAGGCAAGGCACACTTGTCTTTGTACTCCTCACCTGGTTGCCGCCACACATGCTTGACACCATCTGAACCAAATAAGTTTATCTTGGTCTCATCAGACCACAGGACATGGTTCCAGTAATCCATGTCCTTAGTCTGCTTGTCTTCGGCAAATTATTTGTGGGTTTTCTTGTGCATCATCTTTAGAAGAGGCTTCCTTCTGGGATGACAGCCATGCAGACCAATTTGATGCAATGTGCAGTGTATGGTCTGAGCACTGACAGGCTGACCCCCCACCCCTTCAACCTCTGCAGCAATGCTGGCAGCACTCATACGTCTATTTCCCAAAGACAACCTCTGGATATGACGCTGAGCACGTGCACTCAACTTCTCTGGTCGACCATGGCGAGGCGCTGTTCTGAGTGGAACCTCTCTTGTTAAACCGCTGTATGGTCTTGGCCACCATGCTGCAGCTCAGTTTCAGGGTCTTGGCAATCTTCTTATAGCCTAGGCCATCTTTATGTAGAGCAACAATTCTTTTTTTCATATCCTCAGAGAGTTCTTTGCCATGAGGTGCCATGTTGAACTTCCAGTGACCAGTATGAGAGAGTGAGAGCGATAACACCAAATTCAACACACCTGCTCCCCATTCACACCTGAGACATTGTAACACTAACGAGTCACATGACACTGGGGAGGGAAAATGGCTAATTGGGCACAATTTGGATTTTTTCACTTAGGGGTGTTCTCACTTTTGTTGCCAGCGGTTTAGACATTAATGGCTGTGTGTTGAGTTATTTTGAGGGGACAGCAAATTTACACTGTTATACAAGCTGTACACTCACTACTTTACATTGTAGCAAAGTGTCATTTCTTCAGTGTTGTCACATGAAAAGATAGAATAAAATATCTACAAAAATGTGAGGAGTGTACTTACTTTTGTGAGATACTGTATATGTTTTTACCTATCTTTCTGCCCTCTTCCCCTCCTGATTGACACCATATTGCAAACAGAGTACATACACGCACAGTTGCAGACAATGCACAGACTGCACATTCATTGACAGCACAAAGACAAATTGTCACCACCAGGGATGAGCTTGGATGTATTCAGGATTCTTGTCCAAACCCACACGTAAGAGCCCTCCAGGAAGCTGTCACTGTGCTGTGCCAATCATAAGTGGCCGAGGCATTCCCCACTGTGCAGCCGCAAAAGTGAGCACATTTTCTGGTGCAATACCCTTTATTTTATGATTAAAAGCCAGATAAAAATGCACTCACAAGAAAAAATGAATAAGAGCTTATCAATCACATCTCCCCACCACAGTACTGTGCACCAAAATCCACTCACCATCCTTGATAGGAGCTCCAGCTGACAGTGTGGATTTGGTAGCAGTCCTGGATCTAATGCAGTCCCTGCATGCTGACAGTTCACATGAACAGGAAAACGTGCTTGGGGTCATGTGATGCAAGCAGCTGGCTACTGATGGGGTGTGTAAGCTGTTGCTACGTCCAGGGCTGGATTAAGAGCATCATGGGCCTGGTGCTGAGGAAGTTACATCCTCCTCCTTTTCCGGGGTCTGTGCTTGCACTTGATTGGTTGCTAGGATGCTAGGCGGTCCAAGCAACCAATCATTTTCACAGCAGTGGACACTGGGCAGCGGTGGCGCCATGGTGCCAGGGGGAAGTTCTTGGGCGGCTGGGCCTATATTAAGGTAGGGGCCTGGAGCTGCAGCTCCAATAGCCCCTATGTTATTCTGGCCCTGGCTACGTCAACATGTTTCAGAGGATGTAGCCTCCTTTATCCAGTCCCTTGTATAGGTGCAGCTGCGGAGCCGGGAATGACTTGGCTGCTGATGATTGGCCCTGTACGGGGGACAGCTTTTTCTCTTGAACCCACGGCGGTGAGCAAAAACAAAACACCAGCAAGCAAACAAAAAAAGTGCATGTAAAAACACACCCAAAAAAGGTGCACTTAGGGGTGTGTCTCTAGTCCCCCTCCTAAAGTGGTAGGACCTTTGCCTGACCTCTCTGGGATGCAAGTGTTAGGAAAGAAGTCTTTGGTGTTTCCGCGGTGGTGCGCGCGCTTGTGCGCGCTCGCGCGCGCGCCCGTGCGCGCGCGCTAACGTGCGCGCGCACGCGCCGGAAGCGACGCTTGGCGGCTCTATTTAAGCCAGCAGAGCCTGCTGGCCGGTGCTGTCCGCTCTACAGCGTTTGGCTCCTGTGACCCTGGCTTTATTCTGAAAGACTTCCTGCACCTGTGACCCCGGCTTCCTGTTTGACCCGTCTGCCTGCTACCTGCCCCGACCTTCTGCCTGCCTCCGACTACGCCTCTGCCTGATCCTCTGAACCTTCTATTGCCCGCACGTTGCCGACCCTGCCTGTACCCGACTACCCGCTTGCCCGCACCATCTGTACCGCACTGCCAGCCCGTTACCGACCCGGCCTGCATCACCGACCATCCACCTGCACGAGCTTCAGCGGACCATCACCTGCCATCTGTGATCTAGTCCAGCCCTCGTGCCCCCCTGTGCTCCAGAGTTCCCTGTCTCCACTACCAGGGGCTCTTGAACCAGGGCCGCAAGGGAGGTTGCCCCCGCATAAGTCAGACTCAACCATCAGGTACGTGACAGCAAGGCTCCTGACAGGGGCAAGGCACGCTCATGGTCCACCTAGCCAAAAGGCACGGGGGATCCCTTTTCTTATGGTCAGCCGAAACAAACCCAAAGTGTACTAGTTGGGGGACTGTCCCAAAGAGAAACCCCCTGGTTGAGGGAAGGAAAGAACCTGATGGCCACACATCATCCCCATAGACTTCAGGGTAGATCTGAGGACCCATATCCTCCATCCAACCTACAAAAGGAGGAATATTACAACATTAGTTTATTCAATGTCAAAGTTTCAGCAGGCCACAGCCCACCTAGGCGGGCGGTGCACCGCCAAAATGTTGACATTGATTAAACTACGTTGTAAAATTCCTCGTTTTGTAGGTCCCGTTGAGTGCACCTACTGCCTGCTGCATATTCTTCATACTTTTCTTCATGTATCGCACCCAGGCCAGTATCCCTACAAGCGTGTGCAGTGGCCCATCTCTATACTACCTAAATAAGTAAATAAATAGGTGCAAGTGCATTGGCTAGGCCTTGTAGCAAATATTGGCCAGGTCTCGGAAAACAAAGGCCTAGCCCAAGAGGTGCTGTGCAGAAAAATCGAGTGGTGACTTGGCCATGTGCTCGTTCTCTGATTGGGCTTCCCAAGCCCATAGTGATACCATGAGCTCCCCCTGGGGCAACCAACTCCCAGGGGGCACTGACACCAGGGTTTCTCTGCCTTTCCAACCCATGACCAGACCAAGTAGCACTATTCAATCAGGAGGCACCTGGCCCCTAAGTACCTGCCATGTCGGGGAAGTATTACCCGCCCACACTTACCGTGGTGCGCACTCCAGATTACTTAAAGTGGTTGTAAACCTAAAAAAAAACCCTGAAAGACAAAGGCATAATGAGCTAGTATGCATCCCTGGATCAACTGAGGGTAAGGGATTGTATGGTTAAGGTTTTTATTTTATTGGTTGAACTAGATGGACTTTGTCTTTTTTCAACTTAACCACTTCAGCCCCGGAAGGATTTCACACTTTAGGACCGGAGCCCTTTTTGCGTTTCGGCGCTGCGTCGCTTTAACTGACAATTGCGCGGTCGTGTGACGTTGTACCCAAACGAAATTTGCATCCTTTTTTTCCCACAAATAGAGCTTTCTTTTGGTGGTATTTGATCCCCTCTGCGTCATTTCTGATCGCCGCTATAAACAAAAGAAAAGCGACAATTTTGTAAAAAAACAACCCAAATTTCTTACTTTTTGCTAAAATACAAATCCAAAAAAAAAATATAAAAAAACATTTTTTTTCATCGGTTTTGGCCGATTTATATTCTTCCTCATATTTGTGATATAAAAAATTGCAATCGGTGTTTATTGATTGGTTTGCGCAAAAGTGGTCGCGTTTACGGATGATGAGAATTCATTTTTGGGGTTTTTATTTTTTTTATTTTTTTTTACTAGTAATGGCGGCGATCTGCGATTTTTAGCGGTACTGCGATATTTCAGCGGACATGTGGGACCATTTTGACACTTTTTTGGTACCATTGGCATTTATAGAGCGATCAGTGCTATAAAAATGCACTGATTACTGTGTAAATGCCATTGGCAGTGAAGGGGTTAACCTGCAGGGGGCGCTCTAAGGGTTAACTGTGTTCCCTGGACGTGTTCTAACTGTATTTGGGCTGCCCTAACAGGAGAAGGGAAGTGATCACAGCTTCCATGTAGAGGAAGGCTGTGATCACAGCCCTTCCCCCTCTCACAGAACGGAGGTCCGTGTTTACTTACACGGACCTCCGTTCTTTCACTCCGGGGGGGGCATCGCGGGTGGCCGGCACCCGGCACCCGCTCCCTGGCCCTCCCCGGACACAGTGAGCGCGCGGGCGCGCCTCCGGTGGCGCGCGCGCTCACTGTGCGCGATCTGGCAGCCGCCGTCCTATGACGGCGTTTTGCCTTACAGAGCCACTCTGTCGCCGTCAGATGCCGATCGGCGGTTGGCAAGTGGTTAACTATGTAACTTACCTTTGATCGAAGCTGTTGCAGCCGTCCCCGAAAACCGCTGTGACCGACGGAGTTATTTCCGGGTTCGCAGGCTCCGGCGCTGTGATTGGCCAGAGCCGCAATGACCTCACTGCATGTGGGAGCCGCCGGTCACGGCACGGGCCCTGAAGAAACGGCCCACTGGTGACGATGGCACATGCGGATACAGTGAATATCTCCTAAACAGTGCAAGTTTAGGAGATATTCACGGTACCTACAGGTAAGCCTTATTATAGACTTCACTGTAGGTAAAAGTGGTGTAACAAAGTTTACAACCACTTTAACCCATCGTGAAAGCCCCTTAGGACCCCCATTACCAGCAGAGATACTATAATGTCAGCCATTCCCACCTACTGGGCACTGATAAGAACAGGTACTACACTTGATCTTAGTCAAAAAGCTCACAGCTTTCTGGAGAGCTCGCTCTGTGGGTTTGGGTTAGGATCCCAAGTCACTACACACAGGCAGAGCACACACCAGGGGCGTACATACGGGGGTTGCCATTGTGACCTGGCCCTGTGCTCCAGGGGGCCCCGTGTGGCCCCCCTGTACACCTAAATAGGAGAGCAGCATGGGCCGTGGCGTGTAGAGGAACCGATCCCTCCATGTAGCTGTTGAATGCCCGTTTCTCCTCCTCTCCCTCCTGTAGACATTCAGGGGGAAAATGGAGGGCATCGGTTCCTCTTCATGCCGCTCCCATCACCTCCCTATCTCTGTCCTGCTGCCCTGAGCCTCTGTGTGCTTCCCTGGCATCCCCCCTCGCAGTGCTGCTGGGTGCCCCCTCCCACCACCTCCCTATCTCTATCCTGCTGCCCTGAGGCTCTGTGTGCTTCCCTGGCATCCCCCCTCGCAGCGCTGCTGGGTGCCCCCTCCCACCACCTCCCTATCTCTATCCTGCTGCCCTGAGCCTCTGTGTGCTTCCCTGGCATCCCCCCTCGCAGCGCTGCTGGGTGCCCCCTCCCACCACCTCCCTATCTCTATCCTGCTGCCCTGAGGCTCTGTGTGCTTCCCTGGCATTCCCCCTCGCAGCGCTGCTGGGTTTCCCCCTCCCACCACCTCCCTATCTCTATTCTGCTGCCCTGAGGCTCTGTGTGCTTCCCTGGCATCCCCCCTTGCAGCGCTGCGGGGTTTCCCCCTCCCACCACCTCCCTATCTCTATCCTGCTGCCCTGAGGCTCTGTGTGCTTCCCTGGCACCCCCCCCCCCCCTTTGCGGCGCTGCCGGGTTTCCCCCTCCCTCCACCCGCCAGGCTGCTGCGGGGGGGATCTGTCAGGATGGAGAGCAGGGAAGGGGCGGGTAAATATGTAATTTTCTGGCCCCTTCATTGTCTTTATAGAGTGCTTACAATGCTTTTGTTTATGAATGAATGGGAAGCTCCGTACAGAGCTCTCCCTGTTCATTCATTCTGTGCCGCTGAGGCTGCAGAGAAAAGGAACGGATGGATCTGTCCTCAGTCCCTTTCTCTGTCTCAAAAGTGAGTCATCATTGGTCTGTTTACACTCCTGATATTTCAACAAAGCCCCCCCCCCCCAATGTGGGTCCTAAAAAATGTGTAAAAAATAATAAAAAATCTTGTAAAAATGAATAAATAATAAAATGGTATAAAAAATCATAAACAAATAAAACAACACAAAATTAAATTGTGAAAAAATAAATAAAATAAAATTGCAAAAAAGAATTAAAAAAAATAAATTAAAATAAAATAAAATGGCCAAAAATAATAAATAAATAAAATAAAATTGTAAAAAAAAATATTTAAAAAAATAATTTAAAATAAAATCAAATGGTAAAAAATAATTAATAAAAAAACAACAAAAATAAGAAACTACTGACACCAGTGGTGGAACTTCCAGGGTGGCAAAGGTCGTACTTGCGATTGGGCTCTGGCATTCCACCACCGCGGGACGGCAGGAAGGTGGCCCGCTGTGGGACCGTAATAAAGGGTCCCGCAATGGGAGTAAAGGGCCCCAGGATCAGTGGAAAGGGTGGCCAGGGAGGGGCCCTTCGTGGTTTCTTGCACTTGGGCCCTGAAGGTTCTAGTTATGCCTCTGGCACACACTGGCGTGGGGGGCACTTAGTCACAGCACACAGTACAGAGGCAGTATAGTAAATGTAATGCCAGAGAACAAATATTTGATAAAAGCACTTATTATTCTTTAGGTAAGTGCTGTTTGAAGTGCAGAGCATCCTTATAGCGGAATTACTATCTCTGCTCCTAATATAGCTCAATGGTCTTCTAGAATATGATGTACCCATGAGGGATATTTGTCTGCAAGCTGGTGACCTCAGTCTAATGAAATATTGTGCTTTGGTTGGCACACGGTGTGATGAGCAACATAAAGGAGCCGAGAACAATATGTCCTCACAAAGATGTCTGCAGACGCACAATTATTTATTTAGAACTTTAATTTCAATTAGCCAGGTGAATAATTAGATGTTATTTCAATGTTCCCCTGATTGCTGTATACATGCAATGAATACAATATGATCAGATGTTGGCTATCTCAGTACTGAACAGTAAAAATAAATTGCACAGTGTGTCTATAAAGGGCTCATTCCCTAATGTGTTTCCCATTGAAATATAAATAATAATCTGTGCCGCGCTTCACTAATACCATAAACGCATTAAACCAGCGTGCGAAAAGCCACCAAATTAATTTTAAAAAAACTGCGTTCCATACCGTGCTCATATATCAAAACGCCATTATATTAAATTAAATTAGAATTAGCATTTTATTTTTTTTTTTTTTAATTTTAATTAATTAAAAAAAAATAATATAAAGGTTCTTTGATATAATATAAGCGCGGTATAGAACACTGTTTTTTTTTTGTTTTTTTTTATATTAATTTGGTGGATTTTCACACATTGGTTTAAAGTGTTTATGATATTAGTAAAGCGCGGCACAGATTATTATTTATCTTCCAGTATGGCGCATGCATATGAGAGTGTGTAATGTGTTTATTTTATTTTATTTTTTTTTTTTTTATTCATATTTCAACCATAGCTGCTCTCAAGGATTAATTTACTAGTTTATATCTTTCCTATAGAAACCCTTGAAAATGCATTAAAATGTTAATGCATGTGACTGTCAATTGTAATGCTCATTGCAATGGTCTTTGCATTGCATGTCAATATACACTGTATAGTCACCCCTGAGCGTAGCAGGAATGCGCATTCTCGCTCACTTTTGTTTTTTTTTTTTTTGCGTGTTTTTCCCATGTTAATGCGCTGCCCTACGCATGGCACACGCCCCAAAGTACACTATATTGTCAAAAGTATTGGGACACCTGCCTTTACACGCACATGAACTTTAATGACATCCCAGTCTTAGTCCATAGGGTTCAATATTGAGTTGGCCCACCCTTTGCAGCTATAACAGCATCAACTCTTCTGGGAAGGCCGTCCACAAGGTTTAGGAGTGTCTATGGGAATGTTTGACCATTCTTCCAGAAGTGCATTTGTCAGGTCAGGCGCTGATGTTGGATGAGAAGGCCTGGCTCACAGTCTCCGCTCTAATTCATCCCAATGGTGTTGAGGTCAGGACTCTGTGCAGGCCAGTCAAGTTTCCCCACCCCAAACTCGCTCATCCATGTCTTTATGGACACAGCTTTGTTCACTGGTGGAGGGGGGATTATGGTGTGGGGGTTTTGTTTTCAGGGGTTGGGCTTGGCCCCAACATGACTGCCCACCAGTGCACAAAGCAAGGTCGATAAAGACCATTTTGCATAGAGCAGTGCATGGTTATTTATTTATTTATTTCAGGTACTTATATAGCACCGTCAATTTACGCAGCACTTTACATATACATTGTACATTCACATCAGTCCCTACCCTCAAGGAGCTTACAATCTAAGGTCCCTAACTCACATCCATACAAATACTATAACCCCTGTTAGATTTTTTGTGCCATCTGTGTCCCATTGTGGAGATTTACCTTCACTTCCTGTCCCATAGCCAAACAGGAAGTGAAAGGAAATCCCTGCAAATTAAGGGAGTCCCTTAGGGACCCCCAGGTCACCAGGACTAGTGTCCCCAATGGAAGATTTTCCCTCTCTTATTTTTTGGGGACAACCCAAAATTTGGGATTTTCTTTATTTTCACTTTCAATGATAATGGGAAATCAGAAAAATAGAGAAAGTAAATCTCCCCGGGACAAAAACAGCAACAAAAACCTGACAGGGTTTATAATCCCTCTCCACTCTATCCGAGACTTTAAAAAAAAGAAGTTTTGCCTTTAAATAAATAAATAAATACTATAAAATGACAATTAAATAAATAAACAAAATTAATAAAAATAAAATGAAATAAATACATGTAAAAAACAAAACAAAAACAATTATATAAATAAATAACTAAAATAAAAAGAACAATAAATAAATAAAATATTTTTTTTAAAAAAAGAGAGGAAATCCCTGCAAATTAAGGGAATCCCTTGGGGACCCCCAGGTCACCAGAACCAGTGTCCTCATTGGAAGATTTCCTCACTCTTAAGCCTCGTACACGCGGTGCGACGGTCGTACGTCCGAACGGCCCAAATCGTATGTCGGCTGTTGTGTCTCGCATACTGATGTGCATTAAGCGATCGTTCGACCAAGCCGAACGCAGTGACGTGTTACGAGCATATAAAGAGGAAGTTCAGGTGAATGCGATTTGTGAACTAGGAACGTAGGTTTCCCAGAACGGACACTTCCGGGCGTTCCTGACTTCTGAGCATGCGTGTTTTGCTCAGTACAACTTGTTGGACCAACTTCCCTGTACACACGGTACAACGGTCGTACGACCATAGTTTCCTAGTTTTCTCATCCAACTTCTGTTGTATGACCGTCGCACGTCGGCTGCTCTAATTGCACGCACTAACGGTCAGATGGTCGTACAACAAGGTGTTGTGCGACCATTTTCATACGACCGTCGCACTGTGTACGAGGCTTTACTTTTCTGCGGACAACCAAAAATTTGGGATTTTCTTTATTTTCTCTTTCAGGGCTCACACACATGGGCGTATGTTTAAAAATGTGCAAAACGTCAGGCGTTTTCTTTCAGTTTTTGCATCGGCGTTAGTGAGCGTTGATGAGCGTTTTTGAGCGTCAGTGTCAATCGGCGTTTTTTTTTTTAAAAAAAACATTCCTCTGCTATATTTTAACCTAAAAACTTTGGTGTCAAAAAACACCAGTTAACGCCGGTAAGGTGTTAGTGAGCGTTTTTCTGCGTCAGCGTCAAAAAACATCAAAACGTTACAGCTTGGGAACGCGCGCGGGTTTTACTTTCAGCTCGCTGACGCCCTCTACAGCTCAAAAACGTTGGCGTTTTTATAACCCCATTGAATAACATGGAGAGCTGCAAAAAACGCCCAGAAACGCCAGCGTCAAAAAAGGCCTGTGTGTATGAGCCCTGAATGATAAGGCTTCATGCACACTGGACGCTATCTGGGCTCTTTCAGCGTCGGGCAGGAGACGCTGCTTACAAAACGTTCTTTTGCAGCGTTTTGTAGGCAGTGTTTACTGGTGTTGGCGCTTTTGGGCATTTTTTTTTTTCTTCATTAGCTTCCATTGACTGCAAAAAACGCCAGACGCCGATAAACCAGCGTTTACTGGTGTCAGCGTTTTTTGTGGTCAGGAGAACGACTTTTGAATGCCAATTCAGGGCGTTCAGATAACAGCCCAAAAAACGCCACTGCTGATAGAAGACAATAAACGACCATGTGTGCATGGACACATAGGATAAAATAAAGGGGTGTTTTTGGGCTATTAAAAAAAAAAAACGCCAAAACGACCAAAAACGGTCGTTTTTCAGATACAGTGTGCATGGAGCCTAATGGTTAACTGGAAAAATAGAGACGGTAAATCTCCCTGGGGGGAACAGGCAGCAATAAAAACCTGAAATAAATAAATAACTAAAATACAATAAAATAAAATCGACATTTAAATAAATAAAAGGAAAATGAAATAAATAAATAAGTTTAAAAAAACAAAAACAAATAAATGACTAAAATAAAAAGAACAATTCATTAATTAAATATATTAAATTTTCAAAAGATGAGAAAAATACATAATTAAATAAATAAATAAATTACAGTTAAATTAATAAAAGGAAAATTAAATAAATAAATACTTTTAAAAAACAAAAACAAATAAATGACTAAAATAAAAAGAACACTTAATTAATGAAATATATTACATTTTCAAAAGATGAGATAAATACATAATGAAATAAATAAAAAAAAGTGAAGGTTAAATACATAAATAAAAAGAAAATTAAATAAATAAATAAAAATAACAATTAATTACATTTAAAAAAAAAAAGAATAATAAATAAATAAAATTAAAATAACAATGAATATAAAATTGACCCAAAACCATTATAGATTCTGATCATGAAATAAATATTTCCAGGCTACATTTTTATGATTTGCCTATTTTTTTTTTTCTTTCTATAGATAAACTGACTGAAGGAGAATTCATACAAGGAATCGTCCAGAACAAAGAAATTTTGCGTTTAATCCAGTACGAACCTCAAAAATTCAAGGACAAGCTCAAAGAGAAAAAACACTAGCCGGGAACACGCGGGAATTTTTTATTTTTTTTGAAAGACTGTTTGTGCGCCTCCATCGACGAGAGAATCGCTGAGTCTACCGAAACGCAAAACGGAAACTCTTTCCTGTCCTTAAACTGTCTGTCCACCGCCCGTGTCCTGTAGGATTGCGTTGTCTGTGCTCTAATTAGTTTAACGAATAATCTGCGGATTACCTCTGCAGCCTTCTTATACTCTGAAGGTCACTTACAGTAATCTTGTTGCATTTAAAGCTGATATCACTCTTGTAAGGCTACTTTAAGCTAATAAAGGCGCCGAAGCCGCGGGAGGAAAACAAACAATAGCGACAAAAAATAAAAATGAACGCCGCGCAGGAGACAAAAATATTCAAAAAGTTTTCGCAACTGAAAAAAAAAAATTGAAACTCTGAAATGATTTTCTTTGTTATCTGCAGGTTGGTAGGGATGTAGTCTGTGCTGTAGGTGGTTTTTTTTGTTTTTTTTTTGTAAAAATGTTAATTGTGCAAAAAAAAGGTAAAATTAGTAAATTAGGAAAATGTTCTTGTTAATCTCCTTGTTGATCATGTGGGGAACTTTTTATGCTGCTGCACTGACATCATTGTTTATTATGAAATTAAATCAAAGCTAGTCTTTAAAAATGATACAAAATAATCTTTGAATAAATTTGTTTATCAAGCAAAATATATAAATAGAAAAAAAAAAAACTGAAAGTGGAAATGAGCATTCACTTTAAGGCCTCATACACACGGGCGTTTTTTGACGCCGCTTTTTTGGGCGTTTTTTTGCAGCTCTCCATGTTATTCAATGGTCCTCCAAAAACGCTGACGTTTTTGAGCAGTAGAGGGCGTCGGCGTTAGTGAGCTGCTTCTAGATTGCGGGACCAGTGCGTTCTGAGGTTGTAGCGTTTTGGCGTTTTTTTCCGCTAATCGGCAAAGCGCCCGCTAACGCCATACCGGCGTTAACCAGTGTTTTTTGACGTCTGCGTTTTTAGGTTGAAAAATAGCAGAGGACTGATTTTTTTTTTAAAAAAATGCCTTTTGACCCCGACGCTTACTAACGCTCACTAACGCCGATGCAAAACGCCGAAAAAAAACGCAGATATTTCCAAAACATTTGATCCGACGTTTTGCTTATTTTTTCTTAGACGCCCGTGTATGAGGCCTAAGGCCTCATACACACGTGCGTTTTTTGACGCCATTTTTTTAAAAATGATACAAAAGAATCTTTGAATAAATTTGTTTATCAAGCAAAATATATAAATAGAAAAAAAAAAAAACTGAAAGTGGAAATGAGCATTCACTTTAAGGCTTCATACACACAGGCGTTTTTTGACAACGCTTTTTTGGGCGTTTTTTTGCAGCTCTCCATGTTATTCAACGCTGACGTTTTTGAGCAGGAGAGGGCATCAGCGTTAGTGAGCTGCTTCTAAAATGCGGGACTGGCATGTTCTGAGGCTGTAGCGTTTTGGCGTTTTTTTACGCTAATTGGCAGAACGCTCACTAACGCCGTACCGGCGTTAACCAGTGTTTTTTTGACGCTGACGTTTTTAGGTTGAAAAATAGCAGAGGACTGTTTTTTTTTTAAAAAAACACCTATTGACGCCAACGCTCACTAACGCTGATGCAAACCGCCGAAAAAAACGCAGATTTTTCCAAAACTTCAGACCCGGCGCTTATTTTTTTCTCAGACGCCCGTGTGTATGAGGCCTAAATCAGCAAAATACATTCCAGGTGTATCAAACAAAAAAACAAAGTCTTATGGCCGGTTCACGCCTAGGCGATTTGCGATCCAACTTGTGTCGCCCCAAGTCGCCTCAAATCGCTTGACATCAGAAATCCCATTGAAATGAATGGGAGCCGTCTTAATATGCGCTACTCAAGTCTCTCCGATTTCAAGGCGACTTCTGAAAAGGTTACTGTACTACTTCATGGCGACTTCTAGGCGATTTGAGCCCACAGAAGTCAATGGAAGTCGCTTCCAAATCAGATCACCGTCTATAAAGAAGCGACTTTACAGGAAACAGAAAAATATTTTTTTTAAGGCAACCCCCCTCCCTCTCTTCTATGATTGGCCACAGGCCAAGTCGCCCGGCATGGAGATCGCTTCAGGTCGCGCTGAAGTCGCCTTGATGTCAAGGTTCAAATCGCCCAGCAAAGTCGCCTCTGAAGTCGGATTGCCTAGGCGTGAACCGGCCCTTAGGCCCTACAGTGCCTTGAAAAAGTATTCATACCCCTGAGATTTTCCACATTTTGTCATTTTACAACCAAAAACGTAAATGTATTTTATTGGGATTTTATGTGATAGACCGACACAAAGTGGCCCATAATTGGGAAGTGGAAGGAAAATGATAAATGGTTTTCAAAATGTTTTACAAATAAATCTGTGAAAAGTGTGGGGGGCATTTGCATTCAGCCCCCTTTACTCCGATACCCCTAACTAAAATCTAGTGGAACCAATTGCCTACAGGAGTCGCCTAATTAGTAAATAGAGTCCACCTGGGTGTCATTTAATCTCAGTATAAATACAGCTGTTCTGTGAAGCCCTCAGAGGTTTGTTAGAGAACCAAACAGCATCATGAAGGCCAAGGAACACGCCAGACAGGTCAGGGATAAAGTTGTGAGGAAGTTTAAAGCAGGGTTAGGTTATAAAAAATATTCCAAGCTTTGAACATCTCACGGAGCTCTGTTCAATCCATCATCGGAAAATGGAGAGAGGATGGCACAACTGCAAACCTACCAAGACATGGCAGTCCACCTAAACTGACTGGCCGGGCAAGGAGAGCATTCATCAGAGAAGCAGCCAAGAGGTCCATGGTAAATCTGGAGGAGCTGCAGAGATCCACAGCTCAGGTGGGAGAATCTGTCCACAGGACAACTATTAGTCGTGCTCTCCACAAATCTGACCTTTATGGAAGAGTGGCAAGAAGAAAGCCATTGTGGAAAGAAAACCATAAGAAGTCCCGTTTGCAGTTTGTGAGAAGCCATGTGGGGGACACAGCAAACATGTGGAAGAAGGGGCTCTGGTCAACTGAGACCAAAATTGAACTTTTTGGCCTGAAAGCAAAACGCTATGTGTGGCAGAAAACTAACACTGCACATCACCCTGAACACACCATCCCCACTGTGAAGCATGGTGGTGACAGCATAATGTTGTGGGGATGCTTTTCTTCAGCAGGGACAGGGAAGCTGGTCAGAGTTGATGGGAAGATGGATGAAGCCAAATACAGGGCAATCTTAGAAGAAAAACTTTTAGAGTCTGCAAAAGATTTGAGACCGGGGCGGAGCTTCCCCTTCCAGCAGGACAACGACCCTAAACATCCAGCCAGAGCTACAATAGAATGGTTTAGATCAAAGCATATTCATGTGTTAGAATGGCCCAGTCACAGTCCAGACCTAAATCCAATTGAGAATCTGTGGCAAGACTTGAAAATTGCTGCTCACAGATGCTCTCCATCCAATCTGACAGAGCTTGGGGTATTCTGCAAAGAAGAATGGGCAGAAATGTCCTCTCTAGATGGGCAAAGCTGGTAGAGACTTCCCCAAAAAGACTTGCAGCTGTAATTGCAGAGAAAGGCGGTTCTACAAAGTATTGACTCAGGGGGGCGCTATAAAAAATTTGAAAACCATTTATCATTTTCCTTCCACTTCACAATTATGAGCCACGTTGTGTCGGTCTATCACATAAAATCCCAATAAAATACATTTACATTTTTGGTTGTAACATGGGAAAATGTGGAACATTTCAAGGGGTATGAATACTTTTTCAAGGCACTGCATTTACATCTTTGCATTGCTGTATTGCAATGGCATTCATTTCACTTAAGGCTCTTTCACATAGGCAGCTGAAAGGCGGTAAAAACCCTGGCAGTGCCGGATTTATAAGGGGGCAAAAGGAAACTGCCCCGGGCCCCCTGACAGAAGAAGCCCCCCTCAATAAGAAAAAATTATAAAAAATTATATAAAAATTATTATATATATTATATTATTATATAAAATAATAAAAACATAAATAAAAATAAAATAATATAAAATATATAATTTTTTTTCTCTTTCATTAAATGTATCTTGGGAAGAAATATTTTGCTGGTCATCATCATGACAGCCACAACCCAAGTAGAAAAGCCTGTTGCCTGCCAGAAACTCTTTTGTGTGGAAGCAATGGCCTCTCTTCGGAGGTCCCTGTTGATTCAGGGCTGGAGCTCTCCAATTAGTGAAGCTAATTCTCCTTCCTGATTGGAGAGCTCTAGCTCTGCTCAACTCAGCAGAGGGCATGTCAGACCTCTGCAGAGAGACCACTGCTTCCAAACCGAGACAAGAGTCCTCCTTTGCAGCATGCTGGCAGGTGACAGGCTTTGCTACTTAGGTTGTGGCTGCTGTCATAGGAAAACCAATTGTAAGATTAGTATTGATGCATTTAAAATGTATTTAGCTGATTAAAAACTGAAGGTTTCATTGAGCTTGGCATTGTTCTAGTTTTGGGTTGTGTTTTAAATGAGAGTTCACATTTGTAATGAACGTGTAAATGTGGAATATTATATGGATGATGTTTTACTAAACAAATCTGACAGATGACCCAGTTTGCTGTATATCTCTCTCTGATGATTCAAATGAACTTGGCTGAATGATATCTGTGATATTGATCATCCACAATTAAATCAATTCTCTTTATATTTTTTTTTTTTGGCTTATTTGTATTCTCGCTTCACTTAATGACGGTAGTAAAATGAAGAAACATTTCTCGTCCTTTCAGTATATTAGTTTTATTTTAAGTATGATTCATTCTTGTTCTTTAATAGTCCAGTTTTGGCAACCACTATACAAAAGATAATAAGATAATTGTATTGAATATTTACTAATTTTTCATTCCAAACGCCTCAATATAAAAATATTGATAAAAAAAATCAGTGTTCTGTTCTTAACCACTGACAGCCTAGGCATCGGAGGATCAGCTAAGCTGGCAGATTGGAGCAGGAGAAATAAGCAATATAGAGGGAGGTGAGCGGGGATCAGAGAGAGAGAGGAGGATCAGAAAACCAGCAGAGCTGGGGGTTACTACTGAGCTGGGGATCAGCAGAGCTGGGGTTTACTACTGAGCTGGGGATCAGCAGAGCTGGGGGTTACTACTGAGCTGGGGATCAGCAGAGCTGGGGGTTACTACTGAGCAGGGGATCAGTGGACCTGGGGGTTACTACTGAGCTAGGGATCAGTGGACCTGGGGGTTACTACTGAGCGGGGAATCAGCAGAGCTGGGGGTATTACTTAACCACTTCAGCCCCGGAAGGATTTCACACTTTAGGACCAGAGCACTTTTTGCAATTCAGCACTGCGTCGCTTTAACTGACAATTGCGCGGTCGTGCGACGTTGTACCCAAACAAAATTTGCGTAATGTTTTCCCCACAAATAGAGCTTTGTTTTGGTGGTATTTGATCCCCTCTGCGTCATTTTTGATCACCGCTATAAACAAAAAAAGAGCCACGATTTTGCAAAAAAAAAAATATTTCTTACTTTTTGCTAAAATACAAAAATAAAAAAAAAACAAATGTTTTCAATGGTTTTGGCCGATTTATATTCTTCCTCATATTTTTGGTAAAAAAAAAAATCGCAATCGGCGTTTATTGATTGGTTTGTGCAAAAGTTGCCACGTTTACAAACCATGAGAATTAATTTCTGTCGTTTTTACGTTTTTTTTTTTTTTACTGGTAATGGCGGCAATCTGCGATTTTTATTGGGACTTTGATATTGCAGTGGACATATCAGACATTTTTAACACTTTTTTGGGACCAATGACATTTATACAGCGATCAGAAATTTAAATATCCACTGATTACTGTATAAATGTCATTGGCAGGGAAGGGGTTAACCTGCAGAACTGTGTTCCCTAGGTGTGTTCTAATTATGAGGGGGCTGGGCTGCCAGGGGCATAAGAGATCTAACTGATCCCAGTGACAGGAATCATTAGATCTCTTCCACTGACAGAGCGGGGAACCGCCATGTTTACATCAGCGGTTCCCTGTTTTTCTTCTCTGCCAGGCAATCGCGAGTAGCCAGCGGACATCGAGTCTGCCCGACCCACGGCCACTGCAATTTTTATCAGGACTGTGATATTGCGGCGGACATGACGGACATTTTTGACACTTTTTTAGGACCAATGATATTTATACAGCGATCAGAAATGTAAATATCCACTGATTACTGTATAAATGTCATTGGCAGTGAACGGGTTAACCTGCAGGGGGAGATATAGGGGTTAACTGTGTTCCCTGGGCGTGTTCTAACTGTGAGGGGGCTGGGCTACCATGGGCATAAGAGATCTAACTTATCCCAGTGACAGGAATCAGTAGATCTCTTACATGCCCACTGACAGAGCGGGGAACCACCGTGTTTAGATTGGCATTTCCCTGTTCTTGCCCTCTGCCAGGTCATCGCGGCTCGCCAGCGGATATCGGGTCCGCCCGAGCCACGGGCACACTCCTGCAGATTGCGGCACACTCCCGCCCACTAGCTGCACACGCATGAGCAGCCGTTTATAGATGCTGATTCGTGTTACAGCGCCACTCTGTAGCAGTAAAAGTACGCGAGCCGGTTGGGAACCGGTTAACCTGTTGCTAACCAGCCGCCGTAGTTGTACTGCGGCAGCTTGGCTCGGCTGCGCAAACCACCGTCATTGTACATCGGCTGCGAATGCGCAATTTGCAGGAGCGCACGCTCACCATGTGCTCCGTGAGTGTGCCCACAGTTGGGGCGGACTCGATTTCCGCCAGCAACCCGCGATTGCCTGTTACAGAGGCAGAAACAGAGATCTGCCAATGTAAACACAGCGGATCTCCGTTCTGTTAGGGGACATATGACAGATCTACTGCAGTAATCAGGAACAGCTAGATCTGTCATGCCCTGGTTAGCCCAGCCCCCACACAGTTATGGCCCATACATGGGCGTCCGCAGGTAGGAGCAAGGGGGCAATTGCACCCACCTGGAATCAGGCATCAGATCGGGGGTTCCCCACTAGGTCCTTATCCTCTTGAGCCATGTATGTAGTTTCTGACAGTCTCTTGGGCCATGTATGCAGTCTCTGACCGTTTCCTGTACCATGTCTGCAGTCTCTGACTGTCTCCTGTGCTATGTCTGCAGTCTCTGACTGTCTCCTGTGCTATGTATGCAGTCTCTGACTGTCTCCTGTTCCATGTCCGCAGTCTCTGACCCTATCCTGTATTATGTCTGCAGTCTCTGACCATCTCCTGTACTATGTCCGCAGTCTCTGACCGTATCCTGTACCATGTCTGCAGTTTCTGACTGTCTCCTGTATCATGTCCGCAGTCTCTGACTGTCTCCTGTATCACGTCTGCAGTCTCTGACCATCTCCTGGATCATGTCTGCAGTCTCTGACCATCTCCTGGATCATGTCTGCAGTCTCTGACCATCTCCTGTACCATGTCTACAGTCTCTGACCGTGATAATGTAATTATGACATTGTCAAAAAGGGGCAGAGCATGGATGACCTTGAAATTATGCCCCCCCCTGGAAAAAGTTCTGCGGATGCCCATGGGCCCGTACACGCGATCTGAAAATCGGATGAAAAATCCCACTTTCGAGTCGATCGTACGATAATTGGATCGTTAGTACAGAACTTTCCAGCACCAATCACGCCAGTTCTTCCGATTATTTTCCGTCTGGACATGCATACATGCATTTTCTCGCATGATGCTCGATCTTACGATTTTCGTTTAACAAGTACAGTTGTCGTTCGAAACTGCAATAAAAATCCACTACATCACATGACATCACTTCCGATTTTTTATTCTGTCGTATGAGAATTTTCGTGACTTTAGTACACTCTTCTGATTCAATCTGAGATTAGCATGCAAAAAAAAAAAACGGACGATCTGTCGTCCGATTTTCGGACCGTGTGTAAGGGGCTTTAGAACACAGTGAAGGAACACAGTTAATCCTTTGATCGCCCCCTATAGTTTAACCCCTTTCCCTGCCAATGCCATTTATACAGTAATCAGTGGCTACTTAAAGCTCTGATCGCTGTATAAATGTCATTGGTCCCAAAATAGTGTCAAAAGTGTCCGATCTTTCCGCCGCAATGTCGTAGTCCCACTAAAAATCTCAGATCGCCGCCATAAAAAAATAATAAATCAAAATGGCATAAAACTATTCCCATAGTTTGTAGACGCAATAACTTTTGCGCAACCCAATCAATATACCCCTATTGTGATTTTTTTTTTACTGAAAATATGTAGAAGAATATATATATCGGCCTAAACATTTTTGGATATGTATTATAACAAAAAGTAAAAAATATTTTTTTTTCAAAATTGTCGCTCTTTGTTTGTTTATTGCGCAAAAAATAAAAACCACAGAGGTGATCAAATACCACCAAAAGAAAGCTCTATTTGTGGGGAAAAAAAGGACACCAATTCTGTTTGGGTACAACGTTGCACTACCGCGCAAGTTAAATCAACGCTGTGCAAAATCGCAAAAAGTGCTTTGGTCAGAAAGGGGGTAAATCCTTCCGGGGCTGAAGTGGTTAAAGTGGACCTGTCACTATACTTTAATAATTTCCTGACATGTCACAATATAAAGCAACAGTATAATTTCTCAGGAAAGCTCCATTGTTTATTATTTAAACCAATCCTTGAGCTCCAGTTGGTGACTTTGCCTTTGCTAGGTTGAGGTGATGTCATCAGTCTGCTGCAGGCAGGAGGAAGCATTTCCTCTTCTCTTTAAAAATGAGGCTGCCACGGGCGAGAAGCTGCAGTAGGGGCTCATCTGTGCCAGACATTGCACACTGCATAGGGCTCACCAGATGAGTGGAGCTGGTCTTCACCAGAGCTCCTGATGGTGAAGATAAGCTGAGAACCCTAGTCCCATTTTTTTTTTTGCTTCAAACTGGAACCAGGTAATAATTGTCCTCAGGATTGCCCCACAACGGGGTTATTTAGAATGGAAAAGCTACTGTGTGCAAAAGCAAGGGTCAAAGTATGGACAAGCGCAAGATTAACCAGGTCAAGTCAAGGGTCAAGGAAAGTGGCAGATGAAAGAGTAATTAGGTCCAAGTAGGGTCGAGGTAGGCAGCAGGAGAGAGTAGTCATTTCCAGGCAGGGAACAAGGCATACAGCAGACAAGCGATTAGTCAGGTCCAGGCATGAGTTGAGCCAGGAACAAGCAAGAGGGTAGCCAGGTCCATATAGGGGTCAAAGCAGGTGGAAGACAAGAGAATAGTCAGACCAGGCAGGGGATGAGGCAGGGACAGGCAAGAGAGTAGCCAGGTCCAGGCAGGAGTTGAGGCAACAGGTGAGAGAATAGTCAGGTCCAAGCAGGGGTTGAGTCAGGGACAGGCAAGAGATAGTCTGGTTCAGGCAGGGGTCAAGACAGAGACATGTGAGTGAGTAGCCAGATCCAGGCAGGGCCCAAGGCAGATGGTAGGTGAGAGAGTTACCACATCAAGGCAGGTGAAAAAGTAGCCAGGCAAGAGTAGAGGCAGGGGCAGGCAAGAGGGTAGCCAGGTCCAGGCAGGGGTCGAGGCAGCAGGTAATAGTCAGGTCAAGGCTGGTGTAAGAGTAGCAGGGTCCAGGAAGTTGTTGAGGCAGGCAAGAGAGTAATCAATTCCAGCTAGGAGTCAAGGCATGGAAAGGCAAAAGAGTAGTCAGCTCCAGGCAGGGTTTGAGGCAAGCAGCAGACAAGAGGTAGTCAGGTCCAAGCAAGGGTTGAGGCAGGGACAAGGAAGAGGGTAGCCAGGTCCAAAGCAGAGATCGAGGCAGGGATAGGTGAGGTGAGAGAGTAGTTAATTCCAGGCAGGGGTTGAGGCAGACAACAGACAAGAGAGAAGTTAGGACCAGGCAAGGGTAGAGGCAGGGACAGGCAAGAGGGAGGCCAAGTCCAGGCAGGGGTCAAGACAGCTTAGTTAGGTTGACGCAGGTGAGAGAGTAGCTAGATCCCGGAAGATGTTGAAGCAGGTGGCAGACGAGAGAGTAATCACATCCAGGCAAGGGTTCCAGACAGAAGTCGAGGTAGGTGGCGGATAAGAGAGTAGTCAGGTCCAGGCAAGGGTTGAGGCAGGGACAGCCTAGAAAGTAGCAAGGTCTATATAGGGGTCAAAGCAGGTGGCAAACAAGAGTAGATAGGCGAGGAAGGGTTGAGGCAGGGACAGGCCAGAGAGTAGCTGGGTCTAAGCAGGGGCTGAGACAGAAGACAAAAGAGTAGTCAGGTCGAGGCAGGTGGCTGGTGAGAGATTAGCCAGGTCCAGGAAGATACTGAGGCAACAGGCAAGAGAGTAATCAAGTCCAGGCAGGGAACAAGGCAGGGACAAGTGAGAGAGTAGTCAGGTTAAGGCAGGGGATGAGGCAGCAGGCGAGAGAGACCTTGGGTCGAGGTAGGTAGCAGGTGAGAAAGTAGCAAGGTCCAGGAAGATGTTGAAGCAACAGACAAGAGAGTAATCAAGGCCAGACAGAGACAGGCGAGAGAGTCAGGTTGAGGCAGGTGAGAGGGTAGCCTGGTCCCAGAAGATGTTGCCGCAGGCGGCACACATGAGAGTAATCAGGTCCAGGCAGGGGTCAAGGGAAGGTCAATCCAGGTGGGCAGCAAGCCGACAACTAACGTGTATTAAAGTGTGTTGGCTCTGGCGTGGTTGGTCACCTCAAAGGCTCCTGCTTAAATACCCTTCTGGTCAGAGGACAGGCCCAGCGTCATTTCAGGGAACTCAGGAAGCCCTGAAACAATTGAAGGTCCTAAAGGAGACTGGAAGTCCTGGAAGACTTGGCATGGATCCTGTGAATACAGGAAATCTTGGGAATCTTGGAGGACCTGGCAGGGATCCTGTGAATACAGGAAATCTTGGGAATCCTGGAGAACTTGGCATGGATCCTGTGAATACAGGAAATCTTGGGAATCCTGGAGTACCTGGCAGGGATCCTGTGAATACAGGAAATCTTGGGAATCCTGGAGAATCTGGCAGGGATAATGTGAATTCATGAAATCTTGGGAATCCTGGAGGACCTGGCAGGGATCCTGTGAATACAGGAAATCTTGGGAATCCTGGAGGACCTGGCAGGGATCCTGTGAATACAGGAAATCTTAGGAATCCTGGAGGACCTGGCAGGGATCCTGTGAATACAGGAAATCTTGGGAATCCTGAAGGACCTGGCAGGGATCCTGTGAATACAGGGAATCTTGGGAATCCTGGAGGACTTGGCATGGATCCTGTGAATACAGGAAATCTTGGAAATCCTGGAGGACCAGGCAGGGATCCTGTGAATACAGGAAATCTTGGGAATCCTGGAGGACTTGGCATGGATCCTGTGAATACAGGACATCTTGGGAATCCTGGAGGACTTGGCATGGATCCTGTGAATACAGGAAATCTTGGAAATCCTGGAGGACCAGGCAGGGATCCTGTGAAAACAGGAAATCTTGGGAATCCTGGAGGACTTGGCATGGATCCTGTGAATACAGGAAATCTTGGGAATCCTGAAGGACCTGGCAGGGATCTTGGGAATCCTGGAGGACCTGGCAGGGATACTGTGAATACAGGAAATCTTGGGAATCCTGGAGGACCTGGCAGGGATCCTGTGAATACAGGAAATCTTGGGAACCTGGAGGACTTGGCATGGATCCTGTGAATACAGAAAATCTTGGGGATCCTGGAGGACCTGGCAGGGATCCTGTGAATACAGGAAATCTTGGGAATCCTGGAGGACCTGGCAGTGGTCCTGTGAATACAGGAAATCTTGGGAATCCTGGAGGACCTGGCAGGGATCCTGTGAATACAGGAAATCTTGGGAATCCTGGAGGACTTGGCAGGGGTCCTGTGAATACAGGAAATCTTGGGAATCCTGGAGGACCTGGCAGGGATCCTGTGAATACAGGAAATCTTGGAAATCCTGGAGGACCTGGCAGGGGTCCTGTGAATACAGGAAATCTTGGGAATCCTGGAGGACCTGGCAGGGATCCTGTATGTACTGTAACAGGTTTACATGATTGTACAATCTCAGTCCAGTAAGCAGAACGTGATCCTGGATGATGCCTGAACAAAGATGGTGCTATCCTTCTGGAGAGATAAGCAGACGAAGGAAACTTTGACATATTAGTTGCCCCTGAGTCACCTGTGCATGGAGCCTAAATATACTAGCATAAGTACCCGGGGCTGTGCTTATATCAGCTTCCTGTAGTCCCCTGTAGAGCGGCACCAGGAGGGGGATGGGCACCCGAATCCAAATCATAATTTCCAGTATGAAAGCGCGCTCTGTAACCAATCCATATCTCACAAACGTCAAACCCATCAAGACGTGAAGCTCCAACAATATCAGCGTTATAAAAATAAACTCGGGTGATTTGGGCTCTGCAGGTTCTGCAGCTGGCGGAGTTTGCGGTCTATTTTTTTGTTGGCAGATTGGGAGCGGGGGATGGAAGTGATTGATGAACCCCCTCCTCGCCGGATAATTTTTCATCACCAAAACTACAAGAACAAAGATGTGATAATCATAGAGGGAGGTGAGATGGATCGTTCCGGGACACGCTGGGGGTCATTTCCTGAGCAATGTCACTTTCCTCCTGTCCTGTGCTTACCGATCCGCATTCGGAGGCTCATCGAATGCACCTGGAGCTACCGGATTGGCTGGAAATTCAATCTATCAGCTACTGGGAAGGTGGGGAACATCAGCTCAATACCCCCAACACTGCCCACCCTGCCCGACAGCCAAGGGTCTCATTAAAGCTGACGTTTGACTCACTTCAACTTTAACACACAATAACCATCTACACCGCTTCAACATGCTTTTTTAATGTGTTTTTGATGCTTCTGTGATTTTTTTTGAAGCTTTAATGAAGCTTGACAAATGCCCTGTGTGTGTCTTGATTTTCAGTTTGCTTTAAAGGGTCTCAGTAGAACCCCAGTTCATTAATACCCTCATTCAGCAGATCCCCTGCTTCAGTAGTACCCCCAGCTCTGCTGATGCCCTACTCAGTAGTATCCCCCAGCTCTGCTGATCCCCGCTCAGTAGTAAACCCCCAGCTCTTCTGGTCATCCACTCATTAGTATCCCCAGTTTTTTTGATTCTCCGATCAGTAGTAACCCCCCAGCTCTTCTAATCCTCCACTCATTAGTATCCCCAGCTCTGCTGATCATCAGCTCAGTAGTACCCCCAGCTCTGCTGATCCCCCACTCTGCAGTACCCCAAGCTCTACTAATTCGCCACTCAGTAGTAGCCCCAGCTTTGCTGATCCCCTGCTCAGTAATACCCCCTGCTCTGCTGATCCCCTTTTCAGTAGTACCCCCAGCTTTGCTGATCTCCATCTCAGTAGTACCTCAGCTCTGCTGATCCCACACTCAGTAGTACCCCAGCTCTGCTGATCCCCCTCTCAGTAGTACCTCAGCTCTGCTGATCCCACACTCAGTAGTACCCCAGCTCTGCTGATCCCCCTCTCAGTAGTACCTCAACTCTGCTGATCCCCAGCTCAGTAGTACCCCCAGTTTTTCTGATTCTCCACTCAGTAGTAGCCCCCAGCTCTTCTAATCCTCCACTCATTAGTATCCCCAGCTCTGCTGATCATCAGCTCAGTAGTACCCCCAGCTCTGCTGATCCCCCACTCTAATACCCCCAGCTCTGCTGATCCCCCACTCTAATACCCCCAGCTCTGCTGATCCCCCACTCTGCAGTACCCCAAGATCTACTAATTCGCCACTCAGTAGTAGCCCCAGCTCTGCTGATCCCCTGCTCTTCTGATCCCCTTTTCAGTAGTACCCCCAGCTTTGCTGATCTCCATCTCAGTAGTACCTCAGCTCTGCTGATCCTACACTCAGTAGTACCCCAGCTCTGCTGATCCCCCTCTCAGTAGTGCCTCAGCTCTGCTGATCCTACACTCAGTAGTACCCCAGCTCTAATGATCCCCCTCTCGGTAGTACCTCAGCTCTGTTGATCCCCAGCTCAGTAGTACCCCAACTCTGCTGATCACCACACCGTAGTACCCCCAGCTCTGCTGCGCCCCCCCCACTCAGTAGTGCCCCAGCTCTGCTGGTTCCCATCTCAGTAGTACCCCAGTCCTGCAAGCTGTATTTTTGGAGCGATAAAAACCCCACTAAAAATGCACCTGCCCATTGAAACGAAAGGAGAACGCATCAAAAACACACCCACAGTTCTGTTTTTGGTACCTTTGGTAAACCATGTGTCCTTATTTCATGGGTGCAAAGCGCTCCGGGAATGCAGCAAAAATGTGTCAAAAAGGCATATATGTATCTCTCCGGTCCCCGCTCACATTCCGCTATAGCATTCCCATGCTGCACACCATATGTGCCATCTGCTAGTTGCTCAGTTCCAGTCCACTTTAAAAGGTGTGTCCATTGCCACATTTTGAAGTGTAAACGAGCTCTAAAGCTGAGATAAGCAAAACTTGTCTAAGGCTGGGTTCACACTATCCGACAAAAAAACGGTCCGACTTTGATCCTACACTGCTGTGCGATTTACGGTCCTACATAGGGTCAAAGTTGGACCGTTTGTCTATGAACAGGGATCCGACTTTGATCCCGACAATGCCAGGCACTTTGTGCTCTGGGGATCTTGAAGGGGAACTCCACGCCAAATTTTAAAAAAGAAACTGGCATGGGGTCCCCCTCCAGGAGCATACCAGGCCCTTTGGTCTGGTACGGATTTTAAGGGGAACCCCATACCGAAAAAAACAGCGTGGGGTCCCCCCCAAAATCCACCATACGAGGACCTCCCCCTGGGGTACGGTCAAAGAAAAAATTTTAAACCGCACCTCAAGGGGAAGTTCTAGGGGTCTCGTGTTTCACGGACCGTAACAGCCCTAGTTTCAGCCTAGGGACAAGTATCTGTTTGCCAGGTTGAAACTGGGATACATCCTGGCATTTAGCGTGTCGTCACATCCTAGTTTCAGCCTGGCAAAAAAACAGCCTATCACACTTGGGTCGGAATCTGTTCAAAACGAATAGAGTCGAAATCTCGAGCAAATGTGAAGTTTTACACCGTTACCTGTGTGGAAAATTTCACCTGACCTTGACTCGTTGATCGTCTACCGTGTATACCACACGTCGT
>BLSH010069051.1:2469109-2484275 GCA_018402905.1 Glandirana rugosa | reverse complement strand
AATAGAGTGTAAGCTCCTCTGGTCCAGTCTAGCAACTTTCTAGAGATTTGAAAATGTGGAGATTTTCCACATTTTGTCATTTTACAACCAAAAACCTAAACGTATTTTATTGGGATTTTATGTGATAGATCAACACAAAATGGCCATAATTGTGAAGTGGAAGGAAAATGATAAATAGTTTTCAACATTTTTTTTTTTACAAATCTGTGAAAAGTGTGGGGGGAATTGCATTCAGCCCCTTTACTCTGATACCCCCAACTAAAATCTATGGACCCAATTGCCTACAGAAATCACCTAATTAGTAAATAGAGCCCCCCGTGTGTAATTTAATCTCAGTATAAATACAGCTGTTCTGTGAAGCCCGCAGAGGTTTGTTAGAAAACCTTAGTGAACAAACAGCATCATGAAGGCCAAGGAACACACCAGACAGGTCAGGGATAAAGTTGTGGAGAAGCTTAAAGCAGGGTTAGGTTATAAAAAAAATATCCCAAGCTTTGAACATCTCACAGAGCTCTGTTCAATCCATCATCCGAAAATGGAAAGAGTATGGCACAACTGCAAACCTACCCAGACATGGCCATCCACCTAAACTGACCAGCCGGGCAAGGAGAGCATTCATCAGAGAAGCAGCCAAGAGGCTCATGGTAACTCTGGAGGAGCTGCAGAGATCCACAGCTCAGATGGGAGAATCTGTCCACAGGACAACTATTAGTTATGCACTCCACAAATCTGCCCTTTATGGAAGAGTGGCAAGAAGAAAACCATTGCTGAAAGGAAACCATAAGAATTCCCCTTTGCAGTTTGCGAGAAGCCATGTGGGGGACACAGCTAGGGCTGCCACATCATCCCTTTAACCCAGGACACATATGAATTACACAGGTTGTTCTGAGGACAATTTAATGCAGATAAGGCACCAAGTGAGTTTAATTACCACCTTAATCAGCCACAGAACCTGTGTAATTAATATATGTCCTGGATTAAAGGGATGATGTGGCAACCCTAGACACAGCAAACATGTGGAAGAAGGGGCTCTGGTCAGATGAGACCAAAACTGAACTCTTTGGCCTAAAAGCAAAGCGCTATGTGTGGGGAAAACTAACACTGCACATCACCCTGAACACACCATCCTCACTGTGAAACATGGTGGTGGCAGCTTCATGTTGTGGGGATGCTTTTCTTCAGCAGGGACAGGGAAGCTGGTCAGAGTTGATGGGAAGATGGATGGAGCCAAATACAGGGCAATCTTAGAAGAAAACCTGTTCGAGTCTGCAAAAGACTTGAGACCGGGGAGGAGGTTCACCTTCCAGCAGGACAATGACCCTAAACATCCAGCCAGAGCTACAATGGAATGGTTTAGATCAAAGCATATTCATGTGTTAGAATGGCCCAGTCACAGTCCAGACCTAAATCCAATTGAGAATCTGTGGGAAGACTTAAAAATTGCTGTTCACAGACGCTCTCCATCCAATCTGACAGAGCTTGGGCTATTCTGCAAAGAAGAATGGGCAAAAATGGTCTCTGGTGGTGGGACATTAGAGTGTAAGCTCTTCTGGTGCAGTATTCAGGTTTGGTGACTTCAGTTAACTTACTATCCTCAGACCTTCCATTCATGTGCAGTATTTCAGCTCTGGCAAATTCCTCTCCCCTCCCCCGTAGCTCAGGTAGGTCACCTTCACGTCACGCATGAGGATGAAAGATGCAAAGTGACATTTTTGCGCACAGGAGGAGGAGTGACGCTTCATACATCAGGCAGACGGCGGTGATTGCAGAGGATTCTGGTCTTCGTCCTAATCCTTTATTAATAGGTTACAAGGCTATAATAAGATCTGAATAGGAGAGGTGGTATGGGGCTCCTGCTAGTCTCCTCTATGGGGTTATCTGCATACAAGCGGGTTTTTTTTTTTTCCGTTTTTTGGGTCATTCGTTCTGATCGAAATTTATTTCGAATAAATTCGTAACTTCGGGAAAAATTCAAATTCGATAATTCAAAAATCCAAAAAAAAAAAACTACGGTAATAATAGCTATTAAATAATAGGTATTGTAATTTCCATTCAAATTTGGCTATATTCGCAACGAATACAAATTTATCCAAAGTTACGAATCATCCGAGATAACGAATGCCATATCTAAATGGATGGAACGTAATGAATAATAATTAATAAATAATATTAATAAAAAGTTTTTATTATCATTGTCTATTATTGTTAATTCATTATGTTCCATCCGTTTAGATACAGCATTCATTATTTCGGATGATTCGTAACTTTGGATAAATTTGTATTCGTCTCCAAATTCGGAAGTAAATTTAAACAGTTATTAGTTATTATTTCGAGTTTTCGAACTTTCGTAATTATTTTTCATTCGTTCTTTCTAATTTTTCCAGATTTTCGTTCTTTCTAATTTTTGGAAAAATTTGTTAAATGGGTTTTCATTGATTTTGAATATTTTCGAATTAATGAATTTGTCGAATTTTGTCGAGAAACGAATTGCACATGTCTAATCAGCTCCTGTCTGTAGTAGTTTCCCTGGCACTGCTCCTGCATGAGTTTTATGCTCTAGAAGGAGGATAGACTGTTTATGACGAATATCAGCGCTGATATGAAAACGATACCAATGAATATTTTAGTATCATTTTCTGTGTGTGGGTTCGCCGGTGAGGCAACGATTTGGCGCCGCCGACGCACAGTGAATGGAAATGGGCCATTATCAGAGATTTTATGTTTCTTCGGAAAGCGCCTCTCCTCTATCGCGCACATAAAAGCGCTCTCCTCCCGTAATTTATACGTTCGCGGCGGTCCTTTTGTCACCGCCAGACACCCATCTGCGGAGGGGAATTAAACCGACACCTGCGCAGCCGCCAATTAATTAGCGGTGAACTTTCCTGTTGGCGGTGCTAATTTGGCTTCCAGCGTGCAATCCATCATGGGATAATGAGATCCGATCGCTCACAGGAAATCTACTCCTATCAAACGTTTATTATACGGCGGAGACGCAACCCCGCCGCCACAACCAGAAGCGCTTATGTCGCTACAGCTGAACTCCCGGCTACACACACATCTAAAATCAACCTGTCATCTGTCTGATCTACAGGAGGGTTTGTAAATCTGTCCACACACCTCTGCCACACAGCACAGCCAGGTGGGTGACGCCACCAACGCTAGTTATTTAAAGGGTTACTAAACCCACAACAGTAAAATCAGTCTGCATATGCAGTAAAGCATGCTTGTTATACCCACTGTGGATCCAAAAAAATATATAAAAAACTTTTTTCCATCGGTTTTGGCCGATTTTATATTCTTCCTCATATTTTAGGTAAAAAATTGCAATTGGCGTTTATTGATTGGTTTGCGCAAAAGTTGCCGCGTTTACGGATGATGAGAATTTATTTCTGGGGTCTTTATTTTATTTTTTACTAGTAATGGCAGTGATCTGCGATATATATATATATATTTTTTTTTTTTTTTTTTTGCGGTACTGCGATATTGCAGCGGACATGTCGGACCATTTTGACACTTTTTTTTGGGACCATTGGCATTTATACAGCGATCAGTGCTATAAAAATGCACTGATTACTGTGTAAATGCCATTGGCAGTGAAGGGATTAACTTGGAGGGGGCGCTCTAAGGGTTAACTGTGTTCCCTGGGAGTGTTCTAACTGTATGGGGGCTGGGCTGGCTGGGGGGAGGGGACTGATCATGGCTTCCATATACAGGAAGCCTGTGATCACCGCCCTTCCCCCTCTATGAGAACGGAGGTCCGTGTAAACATTTATGTTTTTGGTTGTAACATGACAAAATGTCAAGGGGTATGAATACTTTCAGGCTGTCATTGGGAGTGGATGTGTGCCAGAGGCAGGCAGTAGTTATAGGCAGCGCATATGCACAACACTGGCAGAAGCTGGCGGCGTTGTGCGTGTTCATATGTGCTGCCAGGTCCTAGATATCTGAAAGACACCGATACCGGGATGAGCCCTTTTGATGGCAGCACCCATGGGCTGTGTGAGATGCTGAGGAATCCTGTAGTGGCACTCTAAGTGCTGTTCTAAGGGCTCATTTTCACTTGTTTCAGTCTTAATGCTTTCCACTTCAACATGCTTTTTGCTGTGTTTTTGATGCTTCGGCGATGCTTTTCTTGAAGATTTTATACAGTTTGGCAAATGCCCTGTGTGTGTTTTGATTTTCTATTTGTTTTAAGGGGATTCTATAGAACCCTCAACCCAATAATACACCCCGATCATTAGTACCTGTGCTCAGCAGATCCCCAATTCATTAGTACCCTTGTTCAGCAGATCCCTGTCTCAGTAATACCCCAAGCTCTGCTGATCCCCCGCTCAGTAGTAGCCTCCAGCTATGCTGATCTGCATCATTAGTAACCCCCAACTCTGCTGATCCCCCCCCCACCTTAGTAGTGACCCCCAGCTCTGCTGATCCTCTGGTTTGCTCATCCTCCTCTCTCTCCAGTCCCTGCTCATCTCCCGCTATATATTGCTCCCGTGATACACACCATGTGTGGCATTTGTTTCTCCCACCCAAGTCCCTCGGCTCTGCTGATTCTCCGCCACTCAGTCCTTTCTCTCTCCAGTCCATGCTCACCTGCCGCTATATTGCTCCCGTGATGCTCACCATATCTGACATTTGCTAGTTTCTCCTGCTCTAGTCCCCCAGCTCTGCTGATCCTCCCCTTCTCAGTCCTATCTCTCTGGTCCCTGCTCACCGTGACATCTGCTAGTTGCTCCACTCCAGCCCGGACCCCATTTACCTTCCAGCTGCTTCATGCTGCACACTAGATCTGACATCTGCACCAGACACTCCCGGTGTATATATACTCATGAACCCAAAGTGGCTACTGATGTCTTTCTGGTTAGCTGCTTGTTTCCCCAGTGCATCCTGGGATATCTCTTACCTTTTAATCCCTCCAAAGCAATGCTAACTCTGAATAAAAGCCCCTCAAATGCTGAAGGTGGTGTTAGCGAGCGTTGTGATAGACTTCTATGGAGGCTATGGAGACACTTTGAAGCACCAAGAAAGCAAAATGAGGGATCATTTTTAAAGCAAAGCAAACACAACGTGTTAACAGGAGTGTAAGGTAACCATTTTATTTATGATGCCCTGATGAAGGGGAAGTCGAGCCCATGAAACGCGTTGGTGTCTTGATCAGAAAAGTATAAATCCTTACTGGACTTATTCACACCTTTTTGGCGTTCCCATCTGTAATAGACTGACCCAGGACAGAGGCTTTTAGAGGGGACTGAATGCTAGCCTCTTACCCATAGACTATGGGCCTGACTTTTAAGGGAACACTACTCTTTTGTGAGGTGTATGCTTGGGGACCTTTTTAGTAATGTTACCTTGGATTCCAGGCCATGTCTCCCCAAGACACACTGTGTGACTCAAAGCCAATGCTGATAACTCAGCAAGCCACCAAGGCTGGTTAAATTACTAGTTTAATTAGATCATGTTAATTATGTTTCTGGTTACAGTTCTATTGTTGGGGTAATCTGAGCAGGAGGGGGGAATGTATTTCTCAAATGTGTATATACTGTGTTGTTTGGTCAAACAAATGCTTGTTCCATGTTCAGCAGCCAGAACGAGTCCTGTCTAGTTCTTTGGTTGTAATATGGGGCTGTATATCTGATATCTGATGTCCAGACTGAAGCAAGCGGTATTCTGACGGAAGTATTCAAGCGGAGTGGGTCGGTTCCGTGACACCATCCTTCCCATGTTCTCCAGGGAACCATCGTGTCCTGGTGGCCAAGTTTCGGCTCCTCTGAATTCAGCTGCTTATTATGAGCACTGGATGAGTTCTGTCCATGGTCGGTGGAAGGCTCCGGGCAGAAAACAATGCTGATGCACAGTCTTTACTTAATCTGTGAATGATATCCATCCTATCATGAGAACATTGCGTTCTGCTCAAAGTCTCCGGCACATGGCTGCCCGTAATGAAAATTCAGCACATGACTCTAATCCTGCCGCAGTCCACGCTCAGGAGATTAAAGCCCTTTTTTAATAAGCCAGAAAGATCAGAATTATCATTTCATGTCCGAGAAATGTGACTGGAAGAAATCTGCACAAATTTTTGTTTTTTATTTTAAATTAATTTTTGCTCCAATATAAAAGGTTACAGCTTGAAGAGAGCCCATCCCCGAGAAGAGTATGTGGACCTGCGGCAACTATCTAATTGGATACGATAATGATTGATGTTGGTGTCTGGACTCATGTTGTCTGTGAATAATGATCTGAAGTGTCCTGGCACAGAGCTCCTGAGTCTGCACTGCTTCATGCTGTAAGAAGGCACCAAAGTTGATGCACCACTGCTAATTACTCAACAATGACCCAATCTGTGTTAAAGCCAAATTGATCTCTGAGTTATTTTAAGTGTCCCTAACTCTACTGAGACCCAAATGCACATGGCTTCTATGGAAGACCTATCTACTCCTATTGCTACCAGAGTACTGCTCAGTAAATAGGCAGACTTCATCTCCTGGCGCTCACCTGTGGTCCAAGTCCAGACACTTCCCATGCTGTGGTAGCAGCCTAGGGGCCCCTCCCAGCTGCTCTCCTGTGGTAATAGCCCTAGGAATAAGCATAGAATATATACAGGCTTGCATATATTTTATGCTTACTTTGGAGGTTTTGATAGATTACCTTTTTTGCTAGCAGCTGTGTAGCAGTGTACATAACGCTCACTATTTTTATTTTTGAATAGCCCTAGGACTCTTCCAGCTGCTCACTTGTGGTCCAAGCCTTGGGTCTTCTCTAGCCACTTGCGTGTGTTACCAGCCTTGGGACTCTTCTAGCCACTTGTCTGTATTACCAGCCTAGGGGCCCCCACAGCTGCTCCCCTGTGGTAATAGCCCTAGGACTCCTCCAGCTGCTCCTCTGTGGTACCAGCCTGTGGGACTCCTCCAGCTGCTCCCCTGTGGTACCAGCCTGTGGGACTCCTCCAGCTGCTCCCCTGTGGTACCAGCCTGCGGGACTCCTCCAGCTGCTCCCCTGTGGTACCAGCTCTTGGAACTCCTTTAACCACTTGCCTGTGTTGTCAGAGATCCCTCCAGCTCTTTGCCTGTAGCACCAGCCTTGAGATTCCTCCAGCTGCTCAACCCACACCTGTGCAACTAGCCTTCAGGCCCTTCCAGCCACTCACCTGTTGTACCAGCCTAGGGGCCCCTTCAGTGTTTCATCTGTGGTATCAGCCTTGGGACTCCTCTACCCACTTAAAATGCTCCCATGCTCAGGTGTGGTGCTTAGAAGAAAGAAGGACTCTTCTCTTGGCTAAATTCTATAGATGTGGCACACAACTGTCTTGCTGCCCTCTCAGGATTGTAGAAATCCTTAAGTAAACTATAAAAGAACAATGGAGCGGGCATACCGACCTAGTGCATTACCATAAATCCATTTTATTATGAAGAAATAGTAACCAGTGGGAACCCACAAATGCATATCGTGCACAAGCATATCTAAAAATCTGCATTTGCACTTGTTACTATTTTCTTCTTAATAAAATTAATTTATGGTAATGCACTAGGCCGGTGCGCCCTCTTTGTTTTGTAGTCCTCTAACCTCTTGCCTGTGTTACCTGCCCTGGAACTCCTTCAGCAGCTCCCCTGTGGTACCAACCTTGGGACTCTTTTTAGCCACTTGCCCGTGTTACCATCCCTGGGACTTCTCTAGCCGCTTGCCTGTGGTAACAGTCCTGGGACTCATCCAGCTGCTCACCTGTGGTACCAGACTAACCCTAGACTTGTGATAGATGCAAGAAGCTGGGTACTATACTGTTGCTATGGAGCCTTATAGAGACTGCGCAGTGCTGCAATCTGGTGCCCTGATTCAGTGGCAGAGACATTGCTTTGAGGAGCTTCTGTTTGCTCAGCTTTGTCATTTGTTTAACATTGTTCTATACTGTATGCATACTCTTTTCCCTTCTGACCCTGGTTGCATTGTTAACCTTAGACATGTGGAGTTTGTTTAGTTCCGCATTGAAATTTGGACAAATTTTTAGGGTTTTTTTTGGAAATTTGAATGTATCTGAATTTCCGAATAACAACAATAGTACCAAATTTAAACAAATCCACAATAATGAGAAAAATTTGAAACGATTCAAATCATTTTTGACTCAATTTCGAATAGTTTACAATTGTTTTCCAATTTCTAAATATATTGAATGGAAAAGAATATAACAGAATAGAAACCAATAGAATATAACCATCTATTTGAAACTCGGATTTCAGAAGAATAAATTTGAATACATAATAGAATAGAGAAATAGAATAGACTAGACTATAATAGAATAAAAAAAATAGAATAGTATATAACCATTTCCCAAAATTCAAGTAGAATCAATTTGAATAGAATATAACCCATCTTCCGAAATTCGGATTTTGAATAGAAAAAGTAATAGAAATAAAAGCGTGGAATTCAAAAAGCAATAGAATATAACAGAAAATAAAAGTAGAATATAATAGAGTAAGGGCTACTTTACACTTGCTTCAGCTTCAACGCTCGTACAGCTTCTACAAGCTTTTATGTGTTTTTGAGGCTTTGGCGGGGCTTCTAAGAAGCTTCAGTGAGGCACTTTTGAAGCCTTGTTGAAGCTTGGCCGATGCCCTGTGTGTTTGATAACTCACACCTGCAATTTGTCCAAAACAAAGCGAAACTAAAGCTGAATTACAGCCTCTGAAAAGCCGAAGGTGCTTCAAGCGAGCTTCAAACAAGCTTTGTCATAGACTTCTATGGAGGCGTTGGAGAGGCTTTGAAGCCTGGCTAAAGCTACATGGGGTATAATTTTTGACGCAAAGCTGAAGCACAGCAAAGCCAATGTAAACAGGTCTGTAGGCTAAGCATTTTATTTAGTGAAAGGAGCTTTGACTGGCGTTAAGGGAGCTTTAACCACGCCTGTCTGACGCTCTGTTTTGAAGCAAAATGTAGATGAGCCCTAAAACAGAATAAAATACAATAGAAAATAAAAATAGAATATAACAATTTCCCAAAATTCAAATAGAATCAATTTGAATATAATAGAAAAGAATAGATTAGAATAGAATTTTTTATATTTTTTAATATTTTTTTTCCTGTACTATTCTGTTTTCTATTCTATTCAAATTTTGAATTGATTCTGTTTGAATTTTGAGAAATGGTTATATTTCTATTGTTTTTTCTATTCTATGTTCTCTTTGGAAATTGGAAAACAAATCAAACTATTCGAAAATTGACTTGAAAACTATTTGAATCGAATCAATTTTGAATATGAAAAAAAAACAAATCCAGGGGCAAAAAAATGAAAGGGATTAAACTAATGTAACCGAATTTATGCAAATAACGGATCAAAATGTAACAAAACACTTTTTTTTTCGTTCTGCACAGCTCTAGTTAACCTACTCTGCACCGATTTAGTAAAGTTCCCCTCTCTGGTCATTCAGCCAATGATGCATTCAGTTACACGCAAATGTCTGGCAGTTGGTGTGTCCCAGAAAGCATTGGCGACTTGCGGCTGCCCGTGCGGCGCAGAACTGACGTCCCAACAAAAAACTCCATCATGATCTGAATTCATGGCCCGTGATTGCCATGCATTTCAGACAAACAATCCTCATTACCCTGGCACTCGCGGACCACCTCGGAGCGTAACACCTCTCCGGTTAATGACATCCACCCCCGAAACGGCCTCATTACGCTGAATGTTCCCCAGGAAATGGCTTCGTCTTCCCTCTAGAAAAGTGTTTAATGATCGCTGGGACTCCACACCACCAATTCCCATCACAGCTCGGCGGCAATTAAGCAAATGTGCGACCCGCCGGCGGCGACTCGCGTTTGCGCGTTCTGCGGAGACGTGACATTTGGAGAGTAGAGCGGGGATAATGATGTCCCAGCCGGAGGAGGACTGAAATGTCATGACCTTTCTGCTCTCATTCCTCCTCCGTGTTCTAGGAAAGGGTTAATGTGAGATGAGGAGGGCAAAGCGGGATCTCGCCAACCCAGACCCAGAGAGACGCAGCAAGCCGTGCCCACCCGAAACTAAATATCACTTTTGGCTGGACTAACACTAGCCACATATTCAGCCATTGCTTCAATGCGCTCACACACAGTGCAAAATATCGGATGCAATCACAATTCATAAGGAATATACCAAATGGCGTAAGATTACCCCGGAAATTTCTGAATGTGACATTCCTAGAGGAAATCTCATGCAATTACGCAATTACCATTCCAATCCGAAATATTTACAGTATGCCCAATTTCGCAACAATTATTTATTTATTTTTTTTAAGCAAAATAAAGTACAGCAAACGGTGATCAACTCAGAGGGGTGAACCCTTTTATATAGAAATGGATAGACTAATGATTCTTTGGATATTTAACCACTTCAGCTCTGGAAGATTTACTCCCCCCATCATGACCAAGCCTTTTTTTGCGATACGCCACTTTGTTATTTTACCTATCAATTGCGTGGTCATGCAACGTTGTACCCAAATAAAAATAATGCAGTTTTTTTTTCTCCCACAAATAGAGCTTTCCTTTTGTGGTATTTGATCACCTCTGCGGTTTTTATTTTTTGCGCTATAAACAAAAAAGACCCAACATTTTGGGGGAAAAAAAAACATTTTTTACTTTTCTGCTATAAAACATATCCAATAAAAAATGTCAAAATTAGTTTAGGCCAATATGTATTCCGCTACATATTTTTGGTAATAAAAAAAAATAAAAAATACCGACAAGCGTATATTGATTTGTACAAAAGTTAGTCTACAAACTATGGGAAATTTTTATTATGTATTTTTTACTAGTAATGCCGGTGATCAACAACTTCTAGTGGGACTGCAATATTGCGGTGGACAAATTGGACACTAACTGACACTTTTTTGGGACCATTAACACTAATACAGTGATCAGTGCTAAAAAAAATATGCACTGTCACTGTACTAATGACACTGACTGGGAAGGGGTTAACATCAGGGACGATCAAAGGGTAAAATGTATTCCCTGGGAGTGCTTGCTAACTTTGTGGGAGAGGTGCTATAACTGTGGGAAGATGGAGATCCGTGCTCCTGCTTAGCAGAAAGACAGAATCACTACCTTCCCTTCTCACAGAATGGCGATCTGCCTTGTTTACATAAGCAGACCGCCGTTCTGCCTCTGTTGAGAACGATTGTTGGGTTCCGGTGGACATCGGGTAAGCCGGACCTGCTGATTGGCTCCTGCTGTGTCCAATTTACAATAGGAGATGGTCGTTGGCGGCGCGCGTGCGCACCGCAGACTCAGAAGGGCAGAATCACGTACCTGTACGTGATTCTACCAAAAGTAGCCACCATCGCACAGTAAATGTACGTGGGGCGGTTGGCGAGCAATTAATAGGGATTGTACCAAATAGCATAAGAATACCCCAGAAGTTTCTGATTATGACAGTTCTAGAGGAAATATTATACAATCATGCAATTACCATTCCAATCCAAAAGCTAATATTTTTAAAGTCCATCCTTCCCTTCTTCCAGTGAAGCCTTCTGTAGAAATGGATGATCCAATTGTTCTTAGGATATATAATTGATACAATTGTATATATTTTTAGAGCCCTAAATAATGGTGATATGTTAAAATAGAATTAAAGGCTGTGATGGAACTGTTCAGCACCCAGATTGGGTGCCTCCGTCAAAATATATAGCTTCCTCCAGTCTGGACCTAGGAGCCAGATATTATAGCTGAGCATCCAAGACTAGCCGACAATAGCTTAGATGCAAACTGGAACTCACTTTATTGAAAACTCGCACAGAATTTATATTGCACACAGGACCAGGTAGGGCCTGATCACATTACCCTAGCAATACAAACTGTAATAAGGGATATAATTAACATAGCTAAGGAACAGCCAATATAAACGTAATCTAATCAACATAAACGCATAACGACCCACAAAGGTTCGATAACAAGATACACTGGTCACAATATTAATCACATCTCCAAGAAATGATCAGACAGAAACAATAGGTGACCAAATTAACGATGGGAATGCACACCTAGGAGGCACACAATGGGACAAAGACACTTAACACATAACACCAGAATACGGTTGCTTTGAGCTGATGATATTAACATCTGCTCTGAGTCTCGCAGTCCAAAGCGGTCATTACTGGTTCGGGCATAGATGCCCTAAATATGTATCTGGGTCCTCCTAGTTTTCAGAGTCCGTTTGTTTTGGGGTTGACATGGACTTGAATCCAAAGCAAGACCGCCCCAAGGGTCCCCCAGGCACACCTCCCAAAGAGTAGTGATCCCTTTAAAAGCCAGAGCCCATAGTCAGTAGGCAGGGGACTGTGCTAGATTATTTTGCACCTTAGACAAGACCCCCCCACCGAAAAAAAATAAAGGCTGCAGGAATGCTTTCTCACCACCTTGCCAACGTTGACTCCGCGTGGAGACTGACTGGGGAGCTGGGAGGAAGTGATGATGTGCGCAGCATAGCTTGCGTGGCACCTCATTGCCTGGATACCTCTTCATGGACTGGCTGAATTTTGTCTCCAGCTAGCATCATCCAACCCTGCAGCGGTATGCAGAACGCCAGCACTTACACAGCTTTAGGCTTGGACCCCCCCCCCCCCGGGCCTGATGCTCCTTACACCAGAGTTTAACTGTTTTAATTAGGATCCCCCGAGTCACCCATTCCCTTACATCAGTGTCCCCAGAGTCATCTATTCCCTTACATCTGTGTCCCCAGAGTCACCCATTCCCTTACACCAGGGTCCCAAGAGTTCCCTCTCCTTAAATCAGGGTTCATAGAGTTTACACTTACATCAGAGACCGCACTTTCATTAGGATCCCATAGCTCCCCTTATATCAGGGTTCCCAGAGCCCCCTCCTTAAATTGGGGTCCCCAGAATCCCCCCTTTAGGGTCCCCAGAGTCTCCACTTGCATCTGGGGCCCCCGGGCCCTCAAGTTCCCCTTTACATCAGGGTCTCCAGAGCCCCCCTTACATCAGGGTCCCTAGTTGGCAGTGTGTCCTAGGCAGCTGCCTAGTTGTAGCACCAGCCCTGTCAGGCAAGAGGCCACCCTATAGTTCCTCCAAAAGCCCCTGTCCTGGTTGCGTCTGTCACAGAGGTAAACCCCTTTTTTTTTTTTTTTCGTGACCACCCCAAATTTGGGGATTTTATTTTTTTCACTTCCACTCTCAGTGATGACAGTAAAAAGGACACCTAGAGGGGGTATATCTCCCTAATGGGGGCACAGACAGCAATAAAACTGACAAAACAAAAAAAATGCCTTTTAGTTCTACTTTAGGATCCCAAAGGCATTGGATATGAGCCACATTCTTCAAAGTGACAGGGCTTAGAAAAGTGATTGTCTTTTTACACTTCAAAAGTTGTAGAGGATTTGGGCAGCATAGTGGCTATGTGGTTAACACTTCTGCCTAGCAGCACTAGGGTGGTGTCAGGAACCATGAATCAGACCAAGACAGAAGTGCAGAACAATCTTACTTTTTAATAAAAAGGTAAAATGACATAAACAGAGTAAATGTGGTCAAAACATAGCCAGGGTTTGGTAACTAGAGGGTATAGTCAGAGCAAGCCAGTGAAACGGGAGTCCAGAGATCAGCGAGGTCAAACAAACAGCATACAGGGTCAGGAGCCAGGAGGGGAGTCAGCCGAGCAGGGTCTTGAATCCAGGAACCAGAAGGGAACGTCAAACGGGCAAAGTCTTTCACAGGAAAACACAGCAGACATTTCTCCAGAGATTTTGGAGGCAAAGGCATCTGTGATCTGATCCAGGCAGGTTATATAGTAGCAGAGCTGGCTTAACGAGGCAAGATATGGTCATATCAGGTGAGACAGAGTGGAAGCTGAGACTAGCAATTAACCCTCAGCTGAGCAGCTTGCTCTGAGAAGGGAGAGCTGAGCCCAGCCCTGACAGGCGGTCGGTTCTAATCCCAAAAAGCAAACTACCTGGAGTTTTGCATTCTCCCTGTGCCTGCATTGGTTTCCTCCGGGTACTCTGGTTTCCTCCCACAATCCAAAGACATGCTGGTAGGTAACTGACTGCTGTCTCAATTGACTCTAGTAAGAAAAAATCGTTTTTTTAATGGAATCAAATTCTGTGTCTTCAGCATTGTGCACATGAACATCTATGTTGAAAAGTCTTCTAGCATAAACTGTCTGGCACTTTCCATCTTTCAATAATGCCTTCTATGCCAGTAAATACCTGTATGCGGTCTTCTGCATCAGCATTTGCATGTGCGTACACAGGGCCGGTGCTTCCACTAGGCAAACTAGGCGGCCACCTAGGGCGCACTGCCACCTAGGGCGCAGCCAAGGCTCTGCAGCCATGATCACACACGCAGGAGGGGGAGATTTGCAGCCCCTTAATTGGCCTCCTCCATCCCTGGGATCTGAGCAGTGCCGGAGATCGGAGTCCAGCAGCACTGCCAGCTCTCTGCCCGCTTCCCTCCCTGGGTGATGTGCAGCCATTGGAGGAGCAAGGCGGGCAATAATGTGGACAGACAAAAGCAAAAAACAAAAAAGGTTCCAAGCTCAACCTGCGGACCAGTCTGCCACCAAGCCAAATTTACCTGTCTAACAGTCCAGCGTTTAAAAGACAGGTGATTGGTTACACACATTTGCAAGTGAATGTGGACAGGCAGGATAGATCCACCCAGGCCCAGACTGATTATAGGGACACACCGGGCCACTTGTCCTTGGGGAGGCATGGAGCACAAAGCTAAGCTGCTCCTGCAGCCCGCCCCGCTCACCACCCATCTGTCCACGGCCGGCCGCCTATTTAGTTCACAACCGGCAGTCGAGGTCCGGGGGGCGGAACCCAGAGATCAGTCATGGGGGAGGAGCTGGAGATCTCCCCTGCGTGAGCTGTGACTCACAGACTGTAGGAGACCCCATCTCCTGATCTTGGGACAGGTGACACCGGCTGCTGTCTGACATGTGGAGGGAGCCAGAAAAAAGCCAGTGATGATATCCCCCAAGGTAAGAACATCTCCCCCACTCTCTCCTGTCCACCTGGCTGCACCCTCCCCCCCCCTCCTGTCCACCTGGCTGCACCCTCCCCCCCCTCCTGTCCACCTGGCTGCACCCCCCCTCTCCTGTCCACCTAGCTGCACCCCCCCTCTCCTGTCCACCTGGCTGCACCCCCCCTCCTGTCCACCTGGCTGCACCCTCCCCCTGATTTATCCGCCGG
>BLSH010069051.1:2410235-2424874 GCA_018402905.1 Glandirana rugosa | reverse complement strand
CTGGGCTCGTCGTCTTAGTCTCTGTGCTGGGCTCGTCCTCTTAGTCTCTGTGCTGGGCTCGTCATCCTCGTCTCTGTGCTGGGCTCGTCGTCCTAGTCTCTGTGCTGGGCTCGTCGTCCTCGTCTCTGTGCTGGGCTCGTCGTCCTCGTCTCTGTGCTGGGCTCATCGTCTCTGTGCTGGGCTCATCATCTTCGTCTCTGTGCTGGGCTCATCGTCTTTGTCTCTGTGCTGGGCTCATTGTCCTCGTCTCTGTGCTGGGCTCATTGTCCTCGTCTCTGTGCTGGGCTCATCGTCCTTGTCTCTGTGCTGGGCTCATCGTCCTTGTCTCTGTGCTGGGCTCATCGTCCTAGTCTCTGTGCTGGGCTCATCGTCCTTGTCTCTGTGCTGGGCTCATCGTCTTCGTCTCTGTGCTGGGCTCATCATCTTTGTCTCTGTGCTGGCTCATGTTATATTCATTGCTGGGCTTGTCCTTGTCTCTGTGCTGGGCTTGTCCTTGTCTCTGTGCTGGGCTCGTCCTTGTCTCTGTGCTGGGCTACTGTGCTGGGCTGGGCTTGTCCTCGTCTCTGTGCTGGCTCATGTTAGATTCTTTGCTGGGCTCCTCCCTTGTCCCTCTGCAAGTAGGACAAACAGGTCTGATTGGCTTGCAGAGAACACTTTCGGTTTCATTCCTTCCAGCTTTTCAGCTATGGCGTCTGTGAGAGATGAGCTGATCTGCTCCATCTGCCTAGAGATGTACACAGACCCCGTCACGCTGCCGTGTGGACACAACTTCTGCCGGGCTTGTATCCATGATTACCTGAACATGCAGCAGTTCGAATTTCACCGCTGCCCTGAGTGCAGGTCACCTTTCCAGGATCTCTCGACTCTGCAGAAGAACATCACTCTGTGCAATGTGGTGATGCATTTCAGATCTGTCCAAGGAAAAGAGGTGGCGGGGGTCTCCTGCACATACTGTATCCGCTCCGCCGTCCCCGCCATCAAATCCTGTCTGCACTGCGAGGCTTCTCTGTGTGACGATCACCTGCGAGTCCACAACACGGCACCAGAACACATCTTTTCGGAGCCCAGGGCTTCCCTGGAGAACAGGAAATGTTCTGATCATAAGGAAATCCTGAAGTATTACTGCCGGCAGGACTCCGTCTGTATCTGCGTATCCTGCAGGCTGGATGGGGACCACCAGGGGCACCAAGTGGAGTCCCTAGATGAGGCCTCGGAGAAGAGGAAGGAGAAACTTCGAGACGTCCTACAGAAACTAACTTGTGAGAAAGAGGAGAACGAGAAGAAGATCCACAAACTGTGGGAACACCGAAGGGTTATCAGGGATCAGCAGGCCTTGCTGGTGATCTCCGACTTGATCCGGCAGCTGGAATTGAAGAAGATGGATCTCACCGGGAAAATAGGCCATGTGGCAGAGTTGTGCATCGAGACGGACGCTCTAATCATCTTGCTGGATCGTGATTCGGACATTTGGGTTAACGGCGAGGGAGAAAATGGTGCTGTGGAAGATCTGTATCAGGGGCTGATCTCCGAGACTCCAGACCCCGAGAGGGATGATGTCCCTGAAGACACAGACATTTTATTTGACTTGGAAACGGCTGCCAACAATGTTCGTGTGTCTCCTGACTTGAAGACCTTGACGTGGTCAGCCGCGTACCAGAAACGCCCAGAAACTCCGGCCAGGTTTCAGTATAATCAGGTTTTGAGCTCTCGGAGTTTCTCTTCAGGGCAGCACTCCTGGGATGTGGAGACCAGTGAATCCGGGGACTGGAGAATCGGGGTGGCTTATCAAAGCGTGGACAGACGAGGTGATCAGTCCTACGTGGGGGACAGCAGCAAATCCTGGTGTTTACGTAAACTCTACAATAACCAATATTCTGTGATGCATGATGGTAAACTTGCCACCAAGCCGCACCGGTTTTCCTCGAATAAATTCAGGATCTGTCTGGATTATGAGGCCGGGCAGATCTCCTTTTATGAGCTGAGCGACCCCATCCAACAGCTCCACACCTTCACCGCCACCTTCACTGAGCCCCTCCATGCCGTATTCGGGGTTGGATACTGGCTGTGCAATGACGGGTGCTGGTTGAGGGTCGTAATATAGAAAGTAGACCTTTGTTTTATTAATACAAAGAGCAGTAACCCAATGCAACCACCCTTGTGCTTTCATGAGGGTGCCTTATTATTAATCACTGCTAAACGGGAAGGCAAACTGATTTTATGGGGGGGGGGGTCACATGGGAGTCCCAGTTTAGAATAAGTGTACGGATATCCGCACTCAACCCTGATGGCTAGCAAAGGGAACCTTGTTAAATTCTGCCTCTAATCTCTATCTCTAATCTGAGTCTTCCAGGCTGCTGGATGTAAAATAATATCTGATGCTCCCCCTGCTCTTGGGTAAAAAAAAACGGGGCTAGCCACCACAGCATTTTGTGACCGCTTCCATATGGCTTATAGGAATAAAATAAATGAAAGCACCTAATGGGGCATCTTCATGCATGTTACAGGGCTTGCATACGAAGTTTGGCTCTTATAGGCACTTAACCACTGGACCCCACCCCCCATGGAGTAACCAATTGGAGGTGGGTAAGTGAGGGTTAGTGTCACCAGAATCCGGACACCAATTTTATTTATTTTATTCACCATATTTCATGATGATACCAGCATGGTATTGGGGGCTCTCAGCAGTCGCCAGAAATTCCCACCAAGTGCAAGTACCCGTCCTGAGAGTACCAATGTTGGCCCTGCATGTACCAGCCCTGAGAGTACTACTGTTAGCCTTGCAAGTACCAGCCCTGGGAGTACCAATGTTAACCCTGCAAGTACCAGCTCTGGGAATACCAATGTTAACCCTGAGTATTAGCCCTGGGAGTTCCAATGTTAGCCCTGCATGTACCAGCCCCGAGAGTACTACTGTTAGCCTTGCAAGTACCAGCCCTGGGAGTACCAATGTTAGCCCTGTGTAGCAATGTTAGCCCTGCAAGTACCAGCCCTGGGAGTACCAATGTTAGCCCTGCAAGTACCAGCCCTGGGAGTATCAATGTTAGCCCTGAGAGCGCCAAGTGCAAACACCAGCCCTGGGAGTGCCAATGTTAGCCCTGCAAATACCAGCCCTGGGAGTACCAATGTTAACCCAGAGTACCAGCCCTGGCAGTACCAATGTTAGCCCTGTAAGTACCAGCCCTGGGAGTGCCAATGTTAGCCCTGCAAGTACCAGCCCTGGGAGTACCAATGTTAGCCCTGCAAGTGCCAATGTTAGCCCTGCAAGTACCAGCATTGCGAGTACCAATGTTAGCCCTGCGTGCCAGTATTGGGCCTGTAGTCTCACCTTGCCTATGATCTCCCCAGTGATGTGTCCTCAAACAAACATGTTTTGACTGCCATTCACGCTGCTTAATTACTGTATACAATGTCTGCCTCCAGCAAGACTTTTTTTTAGTTAATTTTAGAGTGAGAAAGAGGTAATATTCTTATCAGGTTATTTCTGTGTCCCCCACTGTGGAGATTTTCCTCCACTTCCTATTCCTGTGACACTCGTGCACGAAATGGGCAGTGCGGTTGTCACCGGGAGCTGTTGGCAATAAAACAGTCGCTTTCACCCTTCCGCACTGTGCTTGATCAGCGCCCCCTGCAGATTTCACACCAGTCTCTGCTCTGCTCCTGCATGAGCTTGGCCAGTCAGCATGATGTTGTGTAGTATGTGCACAATGGTGGTTTGTGAGGGTGTCAGGCACTGGGGAATTGCTATCAGTCTTGTATACATGCTGAGATGTTTTTCCTGCCTCCCTATTGGATGGCAGATTGCTCAATCGTGTATTATGTGTGATGATCAGATATCTGAAAATGTCATGAAAATAAATGAATACGCAAAAATGTGCCTCTTAACTCTCCTCTGATTGGTCAGATCTGGACACACTCCACCTGTCCTTATACATAACTCCAGTTTGGGGTGGAGATTTTTGTCTTGCAGGGATGGTAGCAAAAAACGGGGATGGCTTTTGAGAGTCATTTCTAAGTTCAGCATCTTGTATGGAAATCTGAGAAGGAACGCATTGGCACAATGTCCATGGTTATCACCTGTGGATATTGCCCAGCATGCTGAGAATTGTCTGCATTAGAATTTTGTATATTTATCCGCTTTACTAACATTACCAGTCTTGTACAGTGGGAGAAATAATTATTTGATCCCCTGCAGATTTGCCCCCAAAGAAATGAAGGGTCTATAATTTTTTATCATAGGTGTATTTTAAATGATAGAGACAGAATTTCAACCAAAATTCCAGAAAAGACACAATACAAATGTTATAAATGGAGTTGCAGTTCAGCGAGTAAAATAAGTATTTGATCCCCAAGCAAAACATGACTTAGTAGTTGGTGGAGAAACCCTTGTTGGCAGCACAGAGGTCAGACGTTTCTTGTAGTTGGTGACCCCCAGGTTTGCAGACATCTCAGGACGGATTTTGGTCCATTCTTCTTTACAGATCTTCTCTAAATCCTTAAGGTTTCTTGGCTGTCTCTTGGCAACTCGAAGTTTCAGCTCCATCCATACATTTTCTATAGGATTAAGGTCTGGAGACCTTCCATGACCTTAAAGTGGTTGTCAACCTGTGACAACCACTTTAACCTACAGGTGGACCTATAATAAGGCCTATAATAAGGATTACCTGTAGGTGTAAAATTGCTAAATAAGGTGTAGCGCTCACTAAAAAGTAAAGATGGATTTGTGTAAATAGTCACACAAAAAAACATATTACACATGGAGGACTCATTGGGGTAAATCACCCACTAAAAAAAGGGCTATCATACAGGTGGAAGTGCTAGAGGTGATCACTCTTAAACAGCGACAACTGTTCAACAGTTACATTCAAAACTTAATTCATTAAAATTGTCCTTCTTATAAATGGATAATGTAAACCTTCTATAAAGTGCAAATAAAATGAAGCCAATAATGGTCCACATAAATCAGGGGAGGGCTGGCAGCCTTAGGCCTGGGGGGCAAGTCCAGTCAAGTGGCCCATTGAACCACCGAATCAGCTCACCATTCATGCCCACCTGTTTTTATAACCGATATTGATGTTATGAAGCAAGACAAATATGATACATTGTGGTAACATAATTTAATGGTAATAGCAACAAAGGAGCTTTAACAAAAATAATGCATCAATGTAGCCTCACCACCCACCAATGCAGCCTCACCAGTGCCCATCAATGCAGCCTCACCAGTGTCCACCAATGCAGCCTCACCAGTGCCCACCAATGCAGCCTCACCAGAGCCCACCAATGCAGCCTCTCCAATGCCCCCCCTTTGCCTGCAGTTAGTTGGTGGCTGCGCCCCTGGCCCCTACTTCCTTCCTCCACAAGAAGAAAAAAGGTTGAGTGGCCGTCAGCCATTTTGAATATAAGTTAGGGTGGCCTGGGGGGCAATTGCCACCCTGCCCCCAAGCCCAGCCCTCCCCTGTAAAAATGGTCCAATTGTCCCAGTTCATATAAAGCAAAGCCTTGAAATGTACAGATGGAAAAATATTTGTATGTGTCTGGATATATTCATACAAAGATCTTTTGAAGTTATCCCCCAATAATAACTTATGCGCTTACCGGAAAGACGTTATCATATTCAGGCTTAAATATAAAGGTTCCCAAAGCCATAAGGTCAGTTCCTTTCCTCAGAGGTCCACTGGGGGGCACTATGATGTCCTGAGTGCCAAACGATACCTCTGGACTTGAACTTTGTTCGGCTTTTCTCTCCATTCTAATTTGCAGTTGCGGTTATTTTCTAAAACTGTAAGATCCAAATGTTACCTGTAGGTGCCCTGCATATCTCCAAAACCTGCATGGTACAGGAGATGTGCAGTGTAAGAGATGTGCCGATGTCATTTCGGCCTCCGTGCCGTTCCTTCACTGAGATTGTGCCGTGACTGGCGGCTCCCGCGCGCATGCAGTCACAGAGCCGCAGTCGTGGCCCTGGAAGGAAGAGACAGGAAAGAGAGAAGGCGCCTCTAAATGCAGTAGTTTTAATTACAAGCAGGGTGATTACACTCACAGATTGAAGTGGTTAAAAAGCATGTCCGCACACTTGTCTGCGGATAGACCTGGTGTGGAGTAGCAGTGTAGTCCAAGTCCAGCGGGTCTCTGTGTTGGCTGTGGTCCAGGAAAAAACCCACCGAGCGGGGCGACCGCCTGCAGTCGTTCAGAGAGATCCCGTTCGTGGCAGATGAAAATGGCTGGGGGTGTCCAGGAGCCAGCGCGCACAGTGTCACTAGTATGCGACGCGTTCCAGAGTCTCCAAAGCCTGCGACGTGGAAAGCAGGCACATTCTTTCATCAGGCCTGATGAAAGCATGCGCCTGCTTTCCACGTTGCAGGCTTTGGAGACTCTGAAACGCGTCGCATACTAGTGACGCGGGACGCTGTGCGCGCTGGCTCCTGGACACCCCCAGCCATTTTCATCTGCCACGAACGGGATCTCTCTGAACGACTGCAGGCGGTCGCCCCGCTCGGTGGGTTTTTTCCTGGACCACAGCCAACACAGAGACCCGCTGGACTTGGACTACACTGCTACTCCACACCAGGTCTATCCGCAGACAAGTGTGCGGACATGCTTTTTAACCACTTCAATCTGTGAGTGTAATCACCCTGTGTTCCACCCTGCTTGTAATTAAAACTACTGCATTTAGAGGCGCCTTCTCTCTTTCTTGTATTTTAGTGTTGTGGCATGGCTAACCCTTAGAAGAGCTGCCGACTTACAGTATATACCCTGGATACCTCTACCCTTGTTGACCCTGCGCCTGGCCTTGCGCCTATTTGCTTCTCTCTACTGGAAGGAAGAGAGGCTGAAGATGGACGCGGCCAGCACAGGGGACAGCGCTGGACGTCGCAGGCTTCCGATGCAGGTAAGTGGCACATAATGGGCTACTATGCGATGCATAGTAGCCCATTATGCTTCTACTTTGCAGGGGAATATAGAGGAAGTAAACCCCTTCAGGTGCTTCTTTTTGAGCCACCCCTTTTGTTGCCTTGGCGGTATGTTTTGGGTCATTGTCATACCGGAAGACCCATCCACCACCCATCTTCAGTGTTCTGACTGAGGGAAGAAGGCTCTCATCCAAGATTTTACAATACATGACCCCGTCCATTGGCCCTTCAATGCGGCAAAGTCAGCCTGTACCTTTAGCAGAGAAACAGCCCCAAAGCATAATGTTTCCACCTCCATGCCTGACTGTAGAGACGGTGTTCTTAGGGTCATAGTCAGCATTTTTCTTCCTCCAAACACAGCGAGTCGAGTTAATGCCAAAGAACTCCATTTTGGTCTCATCTGACCACAGCACCTTCTCCCAATCCTTCTCTGAATTATTTAGATGTTCATTGGCAAACCTCAGACGGGCTGTACATGTGCCTTCTTGAGGAGGGAGACTTGCCGTGGTTGGAAGAAAAATGCTGACTATGACCCTAAGAACACCATCCCTACAGTCAGGCATGGAGGTGGAAACATTATGCTTTGGGGCTGTTTCTCTGCTAAAGGTACAGACCGGCTTTGCCGCATTGAAGGACCAATGGACGGGGCCATGTATTGTAAAATCTTGGATGAGAACCTTCTTCCCTCAGCCAGAACACTGAAGATGGGAGGTGGATGGGTCATCCAGCAAGGCAATAACCCAAAACATACCGCCAAGGCAACAAAGGAGCAGCTCAAGAAGAAGCACATTAAGGTCATGGAGTAGCCTAGCCAGTCTCCAGACCTTAAACCCATAGAACATTTATGGAGGGAGCTGAAACTTCAAGTTACCAAGAGACAGCCAAGGAACCTTTAAAGTGTAAGTTAAGGTGAACTTACACTGGACCCCCTTCTTCACTCGCCGTCCTGCTGACCTGGAGTCCCGTGATCACCCACTGTGAGACATCGTGTTGCTGACTTGAAATCCCCACATGCCGTGCACAATTTTAAGACTTCATATGTTTTGGTATGTATTTACAGAGAAAAAAAAATGGTTATAGTTTTTTTTATTTTTTGTGGTATAATTTTTTTTCCAACAAATTGGGTATCATTTTTTGGGGGGGGAAAAATTGGTTATTTTATTCCTCAAAAAATTGGGTATTTTTTTTTAACCAAAAATTGGGTATTTTTTTTTGTTTTACCAAAAATTGGGTATCATTTTTTTAACCAAAGATTCACTATCGTTTTTTTTTTTTTTTACCAAAATTGGAAATCATTTTTGTGTTTGTACTAAAATGTAATTTTGGTATATTTTCCCTGAAAATATGTACTTGATAAATAGCCGTGCAAATATTGCACAACATAAAAAATTGCACATATCTCCATACTTTTTTAGGGCAATTTCTAGCAAAAAATGCAGATTTTAACGTATTCGAAATTGTAAAAATTTCCTGGGTTGACGAGGTCTAAATATTAGCGAAGGGCACAGTGATCTAAAACCTGGACTGATCGAGTGATTACAACGTTGCAATCATTTGGAAAGATTTCAGCAGGTGCTTTGCGCAGCCCATCTCGGTATGTCTAGGGCAGAAGCGGGTGAATATCTGCTAATGAAACTCTTGCCGTTTATTGATGATCTGGAGGGCTTTGGCCTCCACAAAGCTGCAGATTGACTTCCACTATATGATCTGCCTATAGAATTCCGAGATGAATATGTTCCGCTGTATCGGCGGGATTGTCTGTTGCCAGCTGCGCGTTACATTGTATGAAGATAAAACGATCGCTCTAGAGAGGCCGCGGTGTAATTCTGGGGCGGAATATTCCCCGGAGATGATGGAGTGTGGGGGAGATGCAGCTGAACCTCATAACATTTTTCTCCATTCCATGTGACATTCCATCCGGCCGTGCAATAACCGCTATTAATGGAAAGGCTCCGGCTGGCGTCCTATAGATAGGCGAGCGGATAGACCGCGCCGATTTCGTCTCCTGAGACTTCGCTCATCTATCATCCCGATCTGCTTTCTGTTTATAGCACCTGCCTGCTTTTTTTTTTTTTTTAAGCGAAAATAGTTCATTTTTTCTTTTGTAAGTCAGAATTCGGTCTCAACAGCAAATCTAGAATTCATAGATGGCCAAAGGTATGTGCACCCCTCCCCCTCCAAATGATTGAGTTCAGGTGTTTCCAGTGAAGGGTATTTTTAATATTATATTATTTATTTATTATTATTTCAGGTACTTGTATAGCGCTGTCAATTTACGCAGCACTTTACATATACATTGTACATTCATATCAGTCCCTGCCCCAAGGAGCTTACAATCTCTAAGGTCCCTACCTCACAATTTATACATATACTAGGGCCAATTAACCTACCAGCATGTCTTAGGAGTGTGGGAGGAAACCGGAGTACCCGGAAGAAACCCACGCAGGCACAGGGAGAACATGCAAACTCCAGCCAGGCAGTGTCATGGTTGGGATTCAAACCAGCGACCCTTTTGCTGCCAGGCGAAAGTGCTATGCATTACACCGCTGTGCCGCATCTTTTAGACAGTTGCACTCTTCCAACCTTGCTTTGTAATTCCTGAAGGATATGTGCTGATCGGAAATTATACAGGTCCTCCTAGATGAGAATATCCCCCCCCCCCAAGAATGACCTTCCCCCTTTAAAGCTGGCAGACTGTAGCGTTTCCAGGTTTAAAGCCCCTGTATGAGTTGGAACTGCTGATATAGCGCCTTGAAAAAGTATTCACACCCCTTGAAATTTTCCACATTTTTCCCATGTTACAATCAAAAATGTAAATGTATGTTATTGGGATTTTATGTGATAGACCGACACAAAGTGGCTCATAATTGTGAAGTGGAAGGAAATTGATAAATGGTTTACAAATAAATATGTGAAAAGTGTGGGGGGCATTTGTATTCAGCCCCCTTTACTTTGATACCCCTAACTAAAATCTAGTGGAACCAATTGCCTTCAGAAGTCACCTAATTAGTAAATCGAGTCCACCGGTGTGTAATTCAATCTCAGTATAACTACAGCTGTTGTGTGAAGCCCTCAGAGGTTTGTTAGAGAGTCTTGGTGAACAAACAGCATCATGAAGGCCAAGGAACACACCAGACCGGTCAGGGATAAAGTTGTGGAGAAGTTTAAAGCAGGGTTAGGATATAAAAAAAATATCCCAAGCTTTGAACATCTCACAGAGCTCTGTTCAATCCCTCATCTGAAAATGGAAAGAGTATGGCACAACTGCAAACCTACCAAGACATGGCCGTCCACCTAAACTGACCGGCCGGGCAAGGAGAGCATTCATCAGAGAAGCAGCCAAGAGGCCCATGGTAACTCTGGAGGAGCTGCAGAGATCCACAGCTCAGGTGTGAAAAACCATCCACAGGACAACTATTAGTCGTGCCCTCCACAAGAAGAAAGCCATAAGTCCTGTTTGCAGTTTGTGAGAAGCCATGTGGGGGATGCAGCAAACATGTGGAAGAAGGGGCTCTGCTCAGATGAGACCAAAATTGAATTTTTTGGCTTAAAAGCAAAACGCTGTGTGTGACGGAAAACTAACACTGCACATCACCCTGAACACACAATCCCTACCGTGAAACATGGTGGTGGCATCATCATGTTGTGGGGATGCTTTTCTTAGGCCTCAGGTTTCTGGCATAGCAGCCGGGAGCTTTTGACACATGTCCACCCAGACGGCCATCAAAGTGGCAGAACCACGATCACCTGACTTCTCTCCAATAAATAGGCTCTCCCAGCAGGCTATGGGGCCAAAGAAGACCCCTACCCATTGGCCAGAACAACCTATCCACTTACATTCCAGGTTCATCTACACCAGTGGTTCTCAACTCCGGTCCTCAGGACCCACCAACAGGCCAGATTTTAAGTATTACCTTGGGGAGATACAGACTAGAACACTGCAATCACTGAGCAGCAAATAATATCACCTGTGATGTATTTCAGTTATCCTGCAAAGCTGGCCTGTTGGGGGGTCCCGAGGACAGGAGTTGAGAACCACTGATCTACACCAGTGGTTCTCAACTCCGGTCCTCGGGACCCACTAACAGGCCAGGTTTGCAGGATAACTGAAATGCATCACAGGTGATATAATTTGCTGCTCAGTGATTGCAGCATTCTTGTCTGCATCTCCCCAAGGTAATACTTAAAATCTGGCCTGTTGGTGGGTCCTGAGGGCAGGAGTTGAGGACCACTGCTCTACACATTGTCAATACAATGCCAGAAATGACAAGGCCACCCAGTGGCAGAGAAGAGAAATGCATCAACTTGGAACTGGAGAGGAAATCGGAGGATCCTACAATAATCAGCCAGGTTCGTTACCATCTAGCAAACTAAATTCATCAGCATCCTGACTTAACCTAGGGTGCTACATAAACATTATGTAAACTTTGAAAAAAAAATATTGGAACTTTGTCTTAGAAAAGAGAAAAAAAAATCACTTTTTCCAAAAAATACATTCTTGTTTTTGCTACATTTTATGTTCCTATTTTTTTGTGAATCTTTTGGAACTGCGGAGAAAACAAAAAGAATATGCATGGACCCATTTTTGTATTTTTATTACTTTTTTTTTTTTTTTCTTTATGAAGGGGGGGGGGGGGGAATCAAATAACATTTATCAACAAAAAAACTTTTTTTTTTCTTTTTTTTGCTACATTTTTATTTTACTTCTTTTGTTGTGTTTTTGTTTTTTGCTTGTGTGTTTTTGTAACGGTGGAGTAAACAAAAACGTGTCCATACACATTTTTATGGTACTTTTTTTCTTTCTTTTTTTAACGTTTTTGTTCATGTTCCCCCCCTTTTTTTTTCTCTCTTTCTGTTGAAAAGAATTTAAGTAATAAAATTCACCAAAAACGAAGCCTGCATTCACATAGGGGCGACCCGACTCCGCTAGGCGACTTCCAGCGCGAGTTCGAGGACCTCAGGCGACTTTACAACACGACTTTTGCCAGGCGACTTTGCCTTGACCAATCAGAGAAGGGAGGGAGGGGGCTGCCTAAAAATAAATTATATTCTTTTAACTGTAAAGTCGCTTTCATGTAGATGGGGATCCGACTTGGAGCGACTTCAGTTGTGTATATTAAGACGGCTCCCATTCATTTCAATGGGATTTCAAATGTCAAGCGACTTGAGGCAACTCAAGTCGGATCGCAAGTCACCCCTGTGTGAACGGGCACTAAGAGCATAAAAAAATCAGGAGTTTAAAGCCAATTACACCTTGAAAAAGCACCTTAAGGCCTCATACACACGGGCGTATCTAAAAAAATAAACAAAACGTCGGGCCCGGCGTCAAGGAAAAAAAGTCGGCGTTTTTCGGCGTTATGCATCTGCGTTTTTGAGGGTTAGTGAGCGTCGGCGTCAATAGGCGTTTTTTAAAAAAAAATCATCCCTCTGCTATTTTTCAACCTAAAAACGTTGGCGTCAAAAAACACTGGTACAATATTAGGTGGCGTTTGTTGGCATTTGTTGGCGTTTTGTGGCGTCGGCCTCAAAAAAGTCAAACGTTACAGCCTCAGAACGCGCTGGCCATGGGTTCTACTTTCTGCTCACTAACGCCGACGCCATCTACAGCTCAAAAACGCCGACGTTTTTATGGGGCCATTGACTAACATGGAGAGCTGCAAAAGACGCCAGAAAACGCAGGCGTCAAAAAACGTCCGTGTGTATGAGGCCTAAATCACTTTAACTTCACCCTAAACCAGTTTTTGCCTCTGCCATTGACTTCAATAAATTTTGCCAAAATATCAGAAATTTCACCAAAATGTGGTGTCCATTCCATTCATCCCTGGTGCTATGAGAGCCACCATTGTAGGTTAGAGGAGGCTCACTGGATGCTGTAGGCCAGGGATATGCAATTAGTGGATCTCCAGCTGTTGCAGAACTACAAGTCCCATGAGGCATTGCAAGACTCTGACAGCCGCAAGCATGACACCCAGAGGCAGAGGCATGATGGGACTTGTAGTTTTGCAACAGCTGGAGGTCCACTAATTGCATACCCCTGCTGTAGGCAATGCCCTGACGTGGACAGGAAGTCCGCTGTGTACAGGAAAATGTCTCCTCCCGGCACAACAATTTTATCTTGGTTCTCCTTATTTCTGATGAATTCCTAAAACTTTTGCCAATATTTCTCGGTGAGTCGTGTGGATTCCTCTTTATGTGACCCCCGACTTATTAATAAGTGGCACGGCTGCCAATTTTCAGGCGGAGGAGTTGGCGGAAGACAGAGGAACTCTACCCGGTTCATTTGTCATGATTAGCGCTGGCAGGTGTGTGTGTGATTGACAATAATGAGAACGGGGGCTCGGCACGCGGGGAAAGCGGCGGCTGATGGATGGCTGACAGCCGCCAATGTCACACACTTGTCATTCGCTCTCGTCCCGCTGATGAAGTGACATGAAGCACACTTGTAGTTCTATTAGAGAGCCGTCTGCCGCTATCTGCTGAACATCGGCGCTCAGCCTTCTCATGTCCTGTATTCTAATGAGCGCCATGCGGGGAAATCTTCCCGCCGCCGGAATACACCAGAGGCATATTTCTGTAATGAAGCAGTTTAGTGTAATGTCTCGGCGGTGTGTCGGGACCACAGTGGTTTGGAACATTCTGCAACAATGCAATCGATTTCCCGTGTTCAACTCATGGTGTCGCTGCTAAGTAATCGGCAGCAAAAATGAGAAGTTTGGCGGCTTTTTATTTTATTTTTTTTAAATGTCTGTGTTCTCTTTCTAATGCATTGACATACCTCCTTAGACCCAGTCTGTCTGGGCATTATGGTCCCTTGCTGACTCGGAACCACCCACAGGCAGCTTAACTCTTCAATAAGACACAATTATACTTTTAACTAATTGCAATACATTGGGGGGTCAGCAACCCGTTGATCGCAGTCCACCTGTCAACCGCCGGCAGGGGACAGGTTCCTGTGCCTCCGACCCCCGCCTTCCATGTGCCGGTCCTTTCTGCCTCCCAGCCCCAAGCCTCCTACACAGCTGTGCCACGCCATCTATGCCCCGGTGTCTCTCGCTCCCTCCTGCCTCTATCCTCCTTCGCCGCTGTTATAAGGAAACAGCGGAGACCGGGAGGAAGCACTGCTCAGGACGGAGGGCAGGAGGAGGAGACAATCAAAGAAACTTTTTAGGTCCACGGGGTGGTCCTAAGCAACCAATCATCAGCTTGCTAATATGAAAAGTCACTCTGCCAGCTCCCGCCCCTCTGTCCAGGACTGTGCTGCCTCCCGGTCTCCACTGTGAAACAGGTAGGATACTGTTCTATGGGAGAGGAGGGAAGAAGGGGGGGGGGGGGGGTTACTGCTATAGAGGAAAGGGAGGCCATTGGGGGGGGGGGGGGGAAGAAGGGAGGAGAGGGTATCTTGTCATAGGATGGACAAAGTGTCACCTCTGGCCCTCCGTCGTGTCAGGACCTGTCTCCCCGCCCTCGACCGTCTCACTGAAAAGTATAATCGTTCGACTACTAACCAACGAATCCTGGTGGGGCACCTGGATTTTTCAAAGAAACTAACAGAGGAGGAGGACGGGAGGCAGGACTCGTCACGAAGGAGGGCCAGAGGCGACAAAGGAATATTGTCGCCGCTTCCTCCTATCTCCGTCCTCCCTCGCTCTCTGTGGCCCCGTATCTACCGCACCGTGTCGACACATCCTCCGAACCCCGACCCTCCGTCTTTCCTGGCCGTGTACCTTCCGC
>BLSH010069051.1:2398877-2410225 GCA_018402905.1 Glandirana rugosa | reverse complement strand
CCTCCCGGTCTCCACTGTGAAACAGGTAGGATACTGTTCTATGGGAGAGGAGGGAAGAAGGGGGGGGGGGGTTACTGCTATAGAGGAAAGGGAGGCAGAAGATAGCACTGTGTGTGTGTGGGGTAGTAGAGGACACTGTAATGGGCAGAGTCCCCCCCATAGCAGTGTCCTCTACCAACCTTGACATTACCCTCCACCTCCCCCCTCCCCAATCCCTACATTCTGACCACAACGCACTCCTGAACCCTACATCCTGACCACAACGCACTCCTGATCCCTGCATTCTGACCGCAATGCCTTTCTGAACCCTGCATTCTGACCGCAACGCCTTTCTGCACCCTGCATTCTGACCGCAACACACTCCTGATCGCTGCATTCTGACCGCAACGCACTCCTGATCGCTGCATTCTGACCACACCGCACTCATGAGCCCTGCATTCTGACTGCAATGCACTCCTGAGCCCTGCATTCTGACCGCAACGCACTCCTGATCGCTGCATTCTGACCGCAACGCACTCCTGATCGCTGCATTCTGACTGCAACGCACTCCTGATCGCTGCATTCTGACTGCAACGCACTCCTGAGCCCTGCATTCTGACTGCAACGCACTCCTGAGCCCTGCATTCTGACTGCAACGCACTCCTGAGCCCTGCATTCTGACTGTAACACACTCCTGATCCCTACATTCTGACCGCAGCACACTCCTGGTCCCTACATGCTGACCGCAACGCACTCCTGAACCCTGCATTCTGACTGCAACGCCTTTCTGAACCCTGCATTCTGACCGCAACGCACTCCTGAACCCTGCATTCCGAATGCAACGCACTACTGATCACTGCATTCTGAGTGTAATGCACTGGTGAACTCTGCATAACGCATTCCTAAACCCTGCACTCTCTTTTTTTTTGGGGGGGGGGGGGTGCTTTGACTTCATCAGTGTTCAAGTAGATCTCCTACAGTACATGGATGGATGCACCCATGTATCAGCGACTCAAAATGAATGGCCAAAAATAAGGTCATCAGCATTTTGCCATTAAAAAAATTGAAAAGATGCAGATAATGGCAAAATCGTGTCCTATGGACTTCAATGCAAAAATTCCCCTTAGTGACTTTAATGCAAAATTGCATCCCATTGACTTCAATGCAAAAACACCGGAAACATTAATTTAAAAAAAAAAAAAAAACTAAATTTTTGGTTTCTTTTTTTTAGCCAAGTACATCCTGAATTTTTGGTTTTGGCAGCAGAATTTTCATTTCATTGTACCACTAATCCAGAGGATGTTTTTCCAGTCTTTTGAAATGTAAAACGACTTTTTTGAGCCTGCTCTCTGCAAATAACTAACACTGACTATGGGAACTATCTAGCACTAAACAGGAGGGGAGGACAGAGGAGGATACCAAAATCTCAAGTTGCAGTGGTGAAAAACTGCCACTAGATGTCAGCATACTATTGAACAATAATACATGAAAAGATAAGACTCAGAGGTTAAAGTAGAACTATAGGCAAAACATTTTTTTTTCAAAATTTTGGCTAGAGTAAGGAAGGGTTATAACCCGTAAGATAAAATATTATGTGTTTATTTATTTTTTTGCCATATTTGTCCTATTGCAGAGATTTACCTTCACTTCCTGCCTCATAACCAAACAGGAAGTGAGAGGAAATCCCTGCAAATTGAGGGAACCTCTTGGGGACCCCCAGGCCACCAGAACTAGTGTCCCCATTGGACGATTTCCCCTCTAACTTTTCTGGGGACAACCCAAAATTTGGGATTTTCTTTTATGTTCAGTGATAATCGTAAACAGGACAAATAGAGAGGGTGCATCTCCTGAATGGGGGTCACAGACAGCAATAAAAACTGACCGAGGTTCTAGTCCCCCTCCACTCTATCCAAAGCTAAAAAAAAGTTTTGCCTTTAGTTATACTATAAATCCAATGTCATTTTATTTCAGCAAATTGCAGTACAGAGGATGTTTTTACAGTTGTTTGAAGTGTAAAAAGACAATGACTTTGCTGAACCCGGGAAAACCATCTAACATTAAACAGGAGGGGGAATGGAGGAAGATGCCAAAATCACAGTAAACAAGTTGTAGTTGCCCAAAACTGGCACTAGATGTCAGCATACTGTATAACAATAATAAATCTGATGCATTTCAATACAACACAGAAATACATGAAAAAATACTTCAGCTGATTGCAATATCAAGGATGTTTTTACAATCTTTTGAAGTGTAAGACGACCGTGATTCACACGAGGAAAAGTCAGCACTTGGGATGGCATCAAACGCTCTTCCCTTTTTGAAAAAAACATGTATAATGGCTGTAATACAACCAATGTGTTTTGGCTGTCAGGCCAGACAGCCAAAACGTGTTGGCTGGATGGACGAAACGCGTTGGACTGTTTTACAGCTGTTCATGTTTGATGCCATCCTGAGTGTCGATGTTTCCTCTTGTGAATCATGTTACATAGAGGCATCAGTAGTCTGAGCATCGAATATGGAAAAATGGGGGATCTAGCTAGGACTAAACCAACTAGCACTAAACAGCAGGAGGATACCAAAATCACATTAGTAAACAAGTTGTAGTGCCCCCAAACCATGAATTGCAGCTGATTCAGCTTTACAGTTGGACACAACTGCACTGAGAGGGAGAAAATACAAAATCTGCTTCTTTTCTTGAGAGGCTGGAGAGCAAATCACAGCTTCACTGACAGAACTGCAAACTAAAGGGCGAGGCGATGCATTGGAGGGTGCACTATGAAACGCCAAGTGAGAGCGACTGCAAGAGTTTATGTTTTGATAAGATTACTTATGAAGGTTCTTATGTAGGAATCAGTGCAGGAATAATGGGAACCCCTCATCATGGGCACAGCAGGTGTACAGACCTGGGAACTCAGTCAGCACAGGGTTGGAGGGAACCCTCATGGGCACAGAAAATGTACAGACCTGGGAACTCAGTACAGGGATGGTGGGAACCCCTCATCATGGGCACAGCAGGCTTACAGACCTGTGAACTCGGCACAGGGATGGTGGGAACCCCTCATCATTGGCATAGCAGGTTTACAGACCTGCAAACTCGGCACAGGGATGGTGGGAACCCCTCATCATGGGCACAGCAGGTGTACAGACCTGGGAACTCAGCACAGGGATGGTGGGAACCCCTCATAATGGGCACAGCAGGTGTACAGACCTGCGAACTCAGCACAGGGATGGTGGGAACCCCTCATCATGGGCACAGCAGGTGTACAGACCTGTGAACTCAGCACAGGGATGGTGGGAACCCCTCATCATGGGCACAGCAGGTTTACAGATCTGTGAACTCGGCACAGGGATGGTGGGAACCCCTCATCATGGGCACAGCTGGTGTACAGACCTGCAAACTCAGCACAGGGATGGTGGGAACCCCTCATCATGGGCACAGCAGGTGTACAGACCTGTGAACTCTGCACAGGGATGGTGGGAACCCCTCATCATGGGCACAGCAGGTTTACAGACCTGCAAACTCAGCACATGGATGATGGGAACCCCTCATAATGGGCACAGCAGGTGTACAGACCTGGGAACTCAGCACAGGGATGGTGGGAACCCCTAATAATGGGCACAGCAGGTGTACAGACCCAGGAACTCAGCACAGGGATGGTGGGAACCCCTCATAATGGGCACAGCAGGTGTACAGCCCCGGGAACTCAGCACCGGGATGGTGGGAACCCTTCATCATGGGCACAGCAGGTTTACAGACCTGCAAACTCAGCACAGGGATGGTGGGAACCCCTCATAATGGGCACAGCAGGTGTACAGCCCTGGGAACTCAGCACTGGGATGGTGGGAACCCTTCATCATGGGCACAGCAGGTGTGCTGTTCACCTAGATCACAAAGATGGCGCGATCCTTCTGGAGAGGAAAGCGAATACTCATTGTTTGGGGGGAGTGCTGTGATTATAAATAATAATAAATATGTGGAAGTGTAGATGGATAGATTACGGAGTATGTATGGATGACAGGCACACTTTAACACTGATGTGAATTTGCTCACGTTCTAAACTGTGCAGCCAATCAGCTTCATCTTATTCGACGCACAGACCTTTGATCTGACGCCGCTCTTCTACGGAAACTTTTCCATAACGCAATTTGATATAAATAATTTCCTCGTCTGGGATGTTGGCTGGGCGGATTAGCTTCAGAAGAGATTAAATATTCACAATTTTCAGAACAAGGGATTTGATGATATAACAAGTTTTTTAATCCGGAGATTTGCGTGGTTTCAGGCAGAGCGCCAACCTGACCAACCATTAAAGATTCTTTTTGAATTAACGCTTGGGTGACACAGAGCGATCTGCTTATCGATGTGTGGGATCCTGGTTTGCTGTGTAATGTATGCGCACGGTTTGAGGTGCAGGGATGAGAATGACGTGGGGGGTCTCTCCATGCACTCAGCAGAAGGCGAGGAGATGAACAGCCCCGGAGCGACCTCTGGTGGGTTCATTTCTCTGGGTGTCCATCAGGGACCCTCATGGCCAGGTCTTCCATGAAGAGTGAGACTCCCATTTTTTAAATCAAAAATTATTTCTATACAGAATCTCTGCTGAGATGTACTTGTGCTAGGAGTGTGCTAACTCATAACTGAGGGGTTCCCACCACCACTGAGTTCTCAGGTCTGTACACCTGCTGTGCCCATTATGAGGGGTTCCCACCATCCATGTGCTGAGTTACTGGGTCTGTACACCTGCTGTGCCCATTATGAGGGGTTCCCACCATCCCTGTGCTGAGCTCCCTGGTCTGTACCCCTGCTGTGCCCATTATGAGGGGTTCCCACCATCCATGTGCTGAGTTACTGGGTCTGTACACCCGCTGTGCCTGTTATGAGGGGTTCCCACCATCCATGTGCTGAGTTACTGGGTCTGTACACCTGCTGTGCCCATTATAAGGGGTTCCCACCATCCCTGTGCTTAGCTCCCTGGTCTGTACCCCTGCTGTGCCCATTATGAGGGGTTCCCACCATCCATGTGCTGAGTTACTGGGTCTGTAGACCTGCTGTGCCCATTATGAGGGATTCCCACCATCCCTGTGCTGAGGTCCCAGGTCTTTACACCTTATGTGCCCATTATGAGGGGTTTCCACCATCCCTGTATGGAGTTCCCAGGTGCTTATTTATGAAGGGTCCCCACCATCCTTGCACTGAGTTCCTGAGTCTGTACATCTGCCACCTGCAGTGCCCATTATGTGGGGTTTTCACCATCCCTGTGCTGTTCCCAGGTCTATACACCTGCTGTGTCCATTATAAGGGGTTCCCAACATCCCTCTATGGAGTTCCCAGGTGTTCTTTGAGGGGTTCACACCATACTTGAACTGAGTTCCCAGGTCTGCATGGAGTTCCTAGGTGCTCATTATGAGGGGATCATACCATCGTTGCACTGAGTTCCTGGGTTGGTACATCTACTGTGACCATTATTAGGGGTTCCCACTATCCCTGTGCTGTTCCCAGATCTATACAGCTGTTGTGTCCATTATAAGAGGTTCCCAACATCCCTCTATGGAGTTCCCACCATCCCTGTGCTGAGTTCTTGGGTTGGTACACCTGTTGTGCCCATTATGCGAGGCTCCCACCATCCCTGCATGGTGTTCCCATGTGTTCATTGAGGGGTTCCCACCATCTGTGCATTGGGTTCCAAGGTCTGTTCACCTGCTGTGCCCATTATGATGGGTTCCCACCATCCCTGTGCTGAGCTCACCTCCATTGCTCATTATCTCTGGCCCATTCCACCTGTAACTGAATTGTCACCTTCAGGTGGAGCGAATCTGATGTTGGGTTTTGTCTTCCAGATGGAGGAGAGTAAATGCATGAGGCTGCAGCTTGAAGTGACCCAGCTGTTGAAGCCACCAGGTAATTTCTGGTTCCGCAGGGGAGGGTGCACCAGGGTGCTAGGGAGGGTGCACTAGGGCGCTGTGCTAAGCATCACAGGAACCGATTGGTCCATCTGTCAGTCTGCCCGGTGAGGTCACACAAGTGTTCCTAAAATCCAGAATTACTTATTTCAGCTCCGCTCCTGGAAAGAGCGGGCAGCGTGCCATGGAATGGCACCGCCTCCGGCCAGCCTAGGGGCTGAGGTCAAAGGTTGGGCAGAAGCCCTAAAAATGAAGAAAAATTTGGAGGGCAAAATCAACAAGATGGGAGAACAGCTGGAGAATGGTGAGCCATGCAGAAATGGTGAATGTGATAAGACGACATTAGCCACAGATCAAGGTAAAAGAGGCTGGGGGAATGCGTCTGTAAGATATCTGTGTGTCCGTTAGGTCTGTCTTTACCTCCTATATGACTGAGGTTGGTCTTTGAGGAGGACAAAGAACAGGTACTCTTCTTCAGCCGCAGATCTATCCAGAATCCTCCTTTTATCTCATTGATGCCAATGCCAGTTTTCATGTTATCACTCACCCTGCACTAGGTCACCCTATACCAGGGCTTGTACAGAATAAATGAGCATGTGCTGGTGGCCATTATTCTCTGACCCGCTGAGAACAATGCACTCCCCATGTGGCTGATCTCTTATCTCAGCAGCTGAAAAGAAGGTAGTCGGAGTGATTTGTGACCGGAGTGTGAGCTCCCTCTAGTGCAGTGGTCCTCAACCCCCTGTCCTCGGGACCCACTAACAGGCCAGGTTTGCAGGATAACTGAAATACATCACAGGTGATATGATTTGCTGCTCAGTGATTGCAGCATTCTAGTCTGCATCTCCCCAAGGTAATACTTAAAATCTGGCCTGTTAGTGGGTCCTGAGGACAGAAGTTGAGAACCACTGACCTAATGGCTCATCTGCAAATCTCTGTGTAATACAGTAACAATAATATGAAAGAGCGTGAGCTCCCTCTAGTGGCTGATATGCAAATTTCAATATAAAATAAAACGACAATAATATGGAGAAACAAGCAGGCAACAATGTGAAATTCTCTTTAATAAAATAAATCAATAAAAATAAAACCTTTCATTTGAAAAAGTGTGAACATTTGAATGTTAGGTAATATTTACCGTTTACAGAAGGATGATACAAATGTGTAATAGTTATTTCCATATCATTTCTCCTGTCGTGTGCTGTGGTTCCTTCTGCTGACCACTGTTGTGGGCCATGTCCTATAATGCAGTGTTTCCCAACCCAGTCCTCAAGGCACACCAACAGGTCATGTCTTCAGGATTTCCATTATTTTGCACAGGTGATTTGATCAGTTTCACTGCCTTAGTAATTACCACAGCTGTTTCATCTGAGGGAAATCCTGAAAACATGACCTGTTGGTGTGCCTTGAGGACTGGGTTGGGAAACACTGCTATAATGAGATAGGTGTCCTAGGACAGAGCCACAGCATGTGTGGGGGGTGGGGTAACATAGTCATCTGACACTCCCGGAAGTGTCGAAAGCTGAAACGCCTGATGGAGTTGTAGTACTTGAATGGACAAAACGTACTACTTTCTGTAGGAGATGCGCTTAGCCAGAAAGGTGACTAGAATATCTCTTCAATTGCAGAAAACTGCTATTGAGACTTTTTTGGGTGACAGCAGTGTCCCTTTAAGACCAGAACCGCAATAATAATAAATCGCTGATAACACATTTTTGGAAAAACACATTGGGCGGGGGGGTAACATGGAAATAAATATTTGCAAATATGTGTCATCAATCGTGTGGCTAAGCAATGCAATAGTTATTAACCCAACATATTCACCTATTGGGGAGATTTACTAACACTGGTGCAGCTATGCATAATAACCAATCAGCTTCTACCTTCAGCTTGATCAGTTATGCTTTAAAAGTAAAACCTAAAATCTGATTGGTTCCTATGCTCAGCTGCACCAGATTCTGCATGCTCCAGATTTAGTACATCTCCCCCATGTCTCACTGAGTGAGATTGGATTTTGCTGCCATCTGCTGTTTCTTTTACATAAGTGCAAATCAAACATTTTCCATGGACAGTTCTAACAGTAATTGGGAAGTTTTACCTTCTCTTAGAGCAGGGATCTGCAATTAGCGGACCTCCAGCTGTTGCAGAACTACAAGTCCCATGAGGCATAGCATGACAGCCACAAGCATGACACCCAGAGGCAGAGGCATGATGGGACTTGTAGTTTTGCAACAGCTGGAGGTCCGCTAATTGCATATCCCTGTCTTAGATTAAGTTAATTTGCTGAAGGTCGGAAATCCCTTAACAATCCCATTTTCTAGGTGGGCAGAGTTTGATTCCTTCTTGTTGTATTTGCTTTTAGAGGCAGATACCCCATAAGGTTGATGTTGCATTACAGGGATTTAACACACTGAGGTGGCCCATGTTAGATTTGCATTCTCTATGCTGAATGCTAAAACCTTTACTTGCTATTTATGCTGTCTAAATGTCCCGTCTGGTGGAGGAGCTGTGGCATGAGCAGGACCGCATGCAGCACCCGCAGGAGCTGAAGAAGGGCCTGGAGAACCCGGTTTGGAAGCTGACCGCTAAAGTAGAAGAAGCCGAGCAGATAGTGTTAAAGGATGGGCATAGATCAACACACAAGCTGGAGGCCAGGGTGCGTCCAACAATTTTCCAACAATGAATGTATCTTAAGGAGAACATTACAGTCCTCTGAGACTCGACTTTAAAAAGCAATCAAAATCTAGAGCTGTCCTGGAGGGATGATTTTTTGAAACCTTTGCCCACATTCGCCTTTCACTGAAATGGTACAAAGGCACTCTAAACCTGGTGGCAAGTAATCAGAATTCAGCTTTTGCTACTGTGATGTCAGATAAGTAAATGCTGATTGGTTACTCTGGGTTGCTGCAATTTGCACTCAACATTTTGCTTTGTGAACGATTTCTTGAACAAAACCCATGATCCACTTTCCCAGCCTCCAGGAGGGAGGTCATAGAGGAGCTGAATAACCGTTTTCTAGTCACAGCTAGTTTGGTGTTGGAGTTTCTTCCAGGCTACTAAGAAATGAATGTCTTTTTGTGTGTTGTGGATGTTGTTCAGGGTTCTCTGCCCTTTCGAAAGTGGCTGAAGCAGTTCCATAGGAGCCTCTAGAAAGGCTTCTTCATGAGGCACCCTGGCTGCCATAATTGGTGCTCTCAATTGCTCTTTGAGTAGAGTTGCTTGTAAAAGTAGAGATTGGAAAGTTGAGAGATTGAAGTGGAGTTCCAGGCTCCTTCAGAAAAAAATAAGTCAGCATCTACATATACTTAATATTAGGACACTTACCTGTCCAGGAATCCAGCGGTGTCTTCACCCGAGCCAATTCTTTGGGTGCTGCGGCCACCATTGCATTGCTTGTAAGGGAAACCGACAGTGAAGTGCGCAAAACATGCTGTCTTTTGTGAATGGTCCAGAGGCGGAGGAAGGAGGAGGGCGTTGCGAGATCACCCGGAAGTGGAAGCGGGTATCTGTCAATACCAGGTATCTGCCCCCCCGCCCCAAAAGGTGCCAAATATGTTACTTGGGGGATGCAGGTAAGCTTAGCTTTCCCTTTTGGGTGGAGCTTCTCTTTAACATGCGTGTGGATGTTCTGGACAGTAGGTGTATTACGACTTGGAATCTTAACCAAAAGGGGAGGCTTTTCCAACTTCAATCCTGGATAGTTGTCATGTAGGATCTCCGAAAAATTTAAATCTTTCCATACACTTTAACAAGAACAATTAGACATTAATTTCTGTTTTTCGGGACACCTCATCAGCTTGGCCATGACCTAGACTTTTGCTGTAGAACAGTGGCGGAACTATCAGGTTCGCAAGGGTCACACTTGGGACCGGGCTCTGGTGTCCCGCCACTCGGGGTGGCCTCCAGGCCTCAGCCCTCTTCTATCCCCCCAATAGTCGCTTTCAAATTCACCTGACCAGCGGGCCCCCCTTATCTCGGTGTCATCACTCCCCTCTTAAATCAGTGAACACCTTTTCCTTAGTGTATTCATTCTGCAGACTTTGGTGTAAAGGGGAAATCTGATATAAGGGGTTCTCTGGTCACCAGAACCCCCCAAAACATCAGAGTGCCCAGCATCCCCCCTTAAATTAGAGTCAGCAGAGTTCATCCTTACATTGCAAGGGGAAACTTTGCAGACTCTGAGGTAAAGAGAAACTATGAACTCTGATGTAAGGGGGGGGGGGGGGCTCTGGAGAGAACCTTTTACATCAAAGTTCTCTTTTTACACCAGAGTCTGCAACATTCCCCTGTGCATTGGGGTCCGCAGAGTTCCCCCTTGCACTGTAAAGGGGAACTCTGATGTAAAGGGGGCTATGGGAATGCTGGGGACTCTAATATAAGGGGTAACTATGTGGCCTCTGATGTAAGGGGGAACTTAGTAAAGGGCCCAGGGATCAGTGAGAAGGTCCCAGGGCTCAGGTCAGGGGGCCCTTCATGGTTTCTTGCATGCCTCTGCTGTATAATATTAGGAGACCAAAGCCGGCTGAATGGAAAAAATAATCTTACAGATTACTCCATCCGCACTATACAGCGCAGATGAACAAATCTCCTGCTGCGTCTGTTGCGTTTCGACAGCCGGCCCCGAAGACTGACGAAAATACCCATACAGCAACTGCATATGTTTGGATCAATCAATCAGAGCATAGTATTAGCATATAAGCACCTATATTGTCATTTAATTATCAGTAAAGCATAAAATAACTATAATGTTATCAGTGCTCAACCACAAGAGTTACTACATACCTCCTAACTTTTTAAGATGGGAACGAGGGACACCGATTAGCAAAAGTATGTAGGCATAGGACACACCCCCTGCCACGCCCCCTTACAGAAGAATTATACAAAAAAAATATTAGTTAATCCCACAAGTACTTTTTTTTTTTTACCACTACTATTCCTTTATACTGTCTTTAGAAATTTACTGTTGAAGCAATTGATAAATTGGATGAAAAGTTTAGCACTGGAAAACACTGATAGATAAATAGTGCATTTTAACCACTTCAGCCCCGGAAGGATTTCCAGCTTTACGACCGGAGCCGTTTTTGCGATTCGGCACTGCGTCGCTTTAACTGAAAATTGCGCGGTCGTGCGACATTGTACCCTTTAGGAAGGCCCCGACTTCACCAATTTTACGTGATAAATAGATAGTCACAAAAGGTCACGATTTGAAAAGTAGGTTAAATAGTTAACGAAGTTGTCATTTAAAGATTTCTGTCATATTTCCTTATCATCACCATTTTTTTTTTTTCATGAACACCCTAATTGATTATAAAAAAAACATATTAAGAAGACATTCCCCCGCACCGTCCCCCACACAGGATACGGATGTATGAAAACGATTAGCCACAGGGAGCAAGGGTAGAATTTTTCAATCCTCCATACATCATTGAGAACACCAACTCGTGACTATTGTAATATCAATAAAATAC
>BLSH010069051.1:2350238-2379094 GCA_018402905.1 Glandirana rugosa | reverse complement strand
CCCCCTCCCAACACAAATTTCCTCATCCCCCAATCTCCTTGCAGCGCCCCCTCCCCCCACCTCACATGATACCACAGTGCCCAGGGCAGCCACCCCTCCAGCCCACCCCGTGTCCCGGTCTTGTTTGCTGGACCCTCTTGATACAGAAGTATCCAATGTTTTATGTAATGTATAAGTTATGGATCACCATACATACAGGAGCTGGAAATGTTTATCACACAATTTTACCTTTTGCATTAGAATTTCTGCTTTTTGGTGGTACGAGGGACAACTTTGGTTTTAATTTACTGAACTGTGATTTGTGTAAAATAAACTTTTATCATAGAGGCCTAAGGCTCCTTGCACAGCAATGTAGCATTTATTTTATTTATTCATTTTTTACATTTTTTTACAGATTATTTTTTTACGGATTTGCGGAACACAGGTGTATTGTTGTCTATAGAATGATGCAAACAGCTGCATAAAAATCCATAACGCAGCCATGAATTAAAAAAGGAAACTTTTAGGTTTCAGCAGGGCCCCTTACACAGCTTTAGACCTGGGCCCCCCATCTGACCACCAACATTCCCCAGGGCCCACCCACTGGCCAGGAGTGAACACATGTTGCAGCTGCAGTAGGGATTATACACCCTGTCACACTTACCAGGTGCCGACCCATAGGTTCTGGAGGTCCTAAACTTAGACCAGTTATGGTCCAGGGGGCCCTCTCCATGTGACCTAGGTTTGGTATTTTTTATTGCCTATGGTTCGGGAGAACGGTGTCCCCAAACCAGGTGTCCCTCTCCCATAGATTCCAATGTTAATTCCGAAATTCACCCTACAATTGCCGGTCAAAGATTGGTCACTTTTTTGGGGACCAGGTATGCAGGGAACCATATGTGCTGGAGATCCCAATCTTGGACCAGTTGTGGTCCAGGGGTCCTCTCCATGTGACCCAAGTTTTGTATTTTTATCGGCTATGGTTCGGGAGAACGGTGTCCCCAAACCGGGTGTCCCCCTCCCATAGACTCCAATGTTAATTCCGAAATTCACCCTACAATTGCCGGTCAAAGATTGGTCACTTTTTTGGGGACCAGGTATGCCGGGAACCATATGTGCTGGAGGACTCAAACTTGGACCAGTTGTGGTCTAGGGGTCCTCTCCATGTGACCCAAGTTTCGTAATTTTATCGCCTATGGTTCGGGAGAACGGTGTCCCCAAACCAGGTGTCCCTCTCCCATAGACTCCAATGTTAATTCCAAAATTCACCCTACAATTGCCGGTCAAAGACTGGTCACTTTTTTGGGGACCAGGTATGCAGGGAACCATATGTGCTGGAGATCCCAATCTTGGACCAGTTGTGGTCCAGGGGTCCTCTCCATGTGACCCAAGTTTCGTATTTTTATCGGCTATGGTTCGGGAGAACGGTGTCCCCAATCCGGGTGTCCCCCTCCCATAGACTCCAATGTTAAAGACAGCTAAAGTCTTTGTTGTAAGGGCCCCTTGAGACACTGGGGCCCCTTACAACAGTACTGCCTGTAACCCCCTGATGGCGGCCCTGGGTTTTAGTAAATTTACACTCATTCACATGTATACACAGGTATAAGGCCTCTTGCATGCAGACGTAATAATTTACTAATGTATAAGCGCAGGATCCTGCTGGCAGATATATCCTGAGTGCAAAACACAAGTTATGTTCTAAGCCCTAAACGCATGCAAAATTCTTCTTCATCCTCTTCTAGTTGCCAATGTTGCAATCTACACTTGTGTAAGCATGCTTTATGCGCAAATTACTGCACTCAAATGTAAACATTTTCTTTTCTTTTTTTAAAACCTCCAAAAGCAGATCTTTACGCATGGTCCCTTAGACAACCATGTATATTGCAACACTGGCAGCTACAAATGGATGAAGAAATTGTTAACGCATGTATGCACATTCTTATGCCCCTGTTAGCATGCATACATTAGGTCTTTATGGAACATAACTTGTACTTTGCCCCTTGCACGCAGGCGAAAATAATGTTGCGTTTTTATCTATGTAGTTTTTTTTTTTTTACAAATCTGTAACACCAGTGCATTGTTGTCTATGGGAGAATGCACACAGCTGCATAAATATCTGTAATACAGCAATGCATACAGAACTGCATTGTACAGAAAAAAAGAAATTCTAAAATTTTACGTTTGCAGACATTTACGTGCATGTATACGCAGGTATGTGAATGTGTAAAATACAACATTGGCAGCTAGAAGAGCATGAAGAAAATTTTTTTACGGTGCCATGAAAAAGTATTCATACCCCTTCAAATTCTGCACATTTTGTCATGTTACAACCAAAAACGTACCGTATATACTCGAGTATTAGCCGACCGGAAGATAAGCTGAGGCACCTAATTTTACCACAAAAAACTGTGAAAACGTATTGACTCGAGTATAAGCCTAGGGTGGGAAATGCAGCAGCTACTGGTAAGCCAGAACACAGGTATTGTAGCCATTACACATGGAATCAGTCATTATACAGGGGACCATGGGCATCCGCAGAACTTTTTCCAGGGGGGGGCATAATTTCAAGGTCATCCATGCTCTGCCCTTTTTTGACAATGTCATAATTACATTATCACGGTCAGAGACTGCAGACGTAGTACAGGAGATGGTCAGAGACTGCAGACATGATCCAGGAGATGGTCAGAGACTGCAGACGTGATACAGGAGACAGTCAGAGACTGCGGACATGATACAGGAGATGGTCAGAAACTGCACACATGGTACAGGAGACAGTCAGAGACTGCAGACATGGTACAGGAGACGGTCAGAGACTGCGGACATAGTACAGGATACGGTCAGAGACTGCGGACATAGTACAGGATACGGTCAGAGACTGCATACATAGCACAGGAGACGGTCAGAAACTGCGGACATGGTACAGGAGATGGTCAGAGACTGCAGACATGGTACAGGAGACAGTCAGAGACTGCAGACATAGCACAGGAGACAGTCAGAGACTGCGGACATGGTACAGGAAATGGTCAGAGACTGCATACATGGCCCAAGAGACTGTCAGAAACTGCATACATAGCTCAAGAGGATAAGGACCTAGTGGGGAACCCCTGATCTGATCCCTGATTCCAGGGGGGGGCAATTGCCCCCCCTTGCCCCTACCTGTGGACGCCCATGCAGGGGACTGAGCCATTACACTGACAATCGGTATTACACAGGGACAGGGAGCACAGTACTGTCTCTCTTCTCCAATTCAGACTCCATGTCAGCCGCTCCGACCCGCGCTCCGGCTCCGGACCCGCCCCCACCCACAGCACAGTGACATGCCAATCACTGGCAGACACTGTGCACTGCAGCCAATCAGCCTATGTATGTGTGCTGTTCAGCACACATACATAGACTTTTCAGACGAGACGCTGACTCGAGTATAAGCCGAGGGGAGCCTTTTTCAGCACAAAAAATGTGCTGAAAAACTCAGCTTATACTCGTGTATATACAGTAAATGTATTTTATTGGTATTTTATGTGATAGACCAACACAAAGTGGCCATAATTGTGAAGTGGAAGGAAAATGATAAATGGTTTACAATTTTTTTTTACAAATAAATCTGTGAAAAGTGTGGGGGACATTTGTATTCAGCCCCCTTTACTCTGATACCCCTAGCGTTACAGCTGTTTTGACGCTGACCCCGGTAAAAGCTCAAAAACGCGGCTTAACGTTGTATACAGAGCGTTAAGCCTCGTCAGACGTTTCTCTGCCTCTATTTAAAATCAATGGTTCCCTATGGGAGCCCATTGATTTTGAATAGAAGTCGCACCAGAAGTCAGGTCATGATGATCCGACTTGCAGTGTGCTGAGAATCTTGAAGGGGACCCTCCCCTCCAAAAATGGAGTAGGATCCTCCCCCCCCCCCCCAAAATCCATACCAAACCCTTATCCAAGCACGCAGCCTGGAAGGCCACTAAAGGGGGTGGGGACGAGCAACCCCCCTCCTGGACCATACAAGGCCACATGCCCTCAACATGGGGGGGGGGTGGATGCTTTGGGGCAGGGGGGGGGCCCTGCGCCCCCACCCCAAAGCACCTTGTCCCCATGTTGATGAGGACAAGGGCCTCTTCCTGACAACCCTGGCCATTGGTTGTCGGGGTCTGCGGGCGGGGGCTTATCGGTATCTGCAAGCCCCCTTTAACAAGTTCCCGGCCCCCCCACCCTATGTGAATGAATATGGGGTACATCGTACCCCTACCCATTCACCTAAAAAAGTGTAAAAAAAAAAACACACTACACAGCTTTTTAAAATATTTTATTAAATCAGCTAGAGCATCTTCTCCCCTCTCTGCCTTTTCTCCCTCTCAGGCGTCTTCTTTTTTCTGCTCTTTTGCTGGGGCTGTGCCATCATAAGGGTTGGGGCTTCCGTGTGACACCAGAGGGTGGCCCTGCCCCAATGCCAATATAAGTCACTGCAGAGCACGGAGACACCATTCATGCGGGAGATAGTGTCGTGTCAACATGGGAAGAAGTGCAGAGGTAAAAGACAGCAGCAAAAGAGCAGAAGACAAAAGACCGAGCAGAAGATAGAAGACCCCTCAGAAGAAAGAAGGCCCCACAAAAGAACAGAAGAAAGAAGAGCCGGAGGGGGGAGAAGATGCCAGAGCTGATTTAATAAAATATTTAAAAATGTGTAGTGTGTTTTTTTGACACTTTTTTTAGGTGAATGGGTAGTGGTACAATGTATCAACCATGTGAGTTTCATTAAATATAACAATATTGCTACACTTAGAGGCGCCTCTCTTCTCTTATTTTCTGTAGCTCCTGCTGGATTTTGCTTCTAATTCCCTCGTGGAGGCGGCCATTTGTGGATGAACATTTTACGGTTACACAACCAATCACATTGCTATAAGATTTTTATATGGACTATAAACTGAAGAACTTATGAATAAATGGTTGTTGAATTAATCATCTGATTTTCCATTATTTTCATTATTTCTTATGGGGAAATTTGCTTTGATATACCAGTGCTGATTACAAGCATGTTTCCGGAATGAATTATACTCATAATCCACGGCAATCAGCCCCGGCATCTTCTCCCTTCTCCGCCTCTTCTCCTTCTCCAGCGTCTTCTTTCTTCTGCTCTTTTGCCGGGGCTGTGCTGTCATAAGGGGTGGGGCTTCAATGTGACGTCAGTGGGTGGCCCCGCCCCCATGCCAATATAAGTCACTGCAGAGCACGGAGACACCAGTCGTGCGAGAGATGGCATTGTGTCAACATGGGAAGAAGAGCAGAGGGAGAAGACAGCGGCAAAAGAGCAGAAGACTGTGCAGAAGATAGAAGACCCCTCAGAAGAAAGAAGGCCCCGCAAAAGAGCAGAAGAAAGAAGACACCGGAGAGGAAAGAAGATGCCAGAGCTGATTTAATGAAATATTTTAAAAAGCTGTATTAAAAGCTGATTAAAAGAGGCACATCTAAGTATGCAGGCACCCGGGGTAAAGCTGTCCACATAGACCGTCTCCTGCATGGCCGGCTCTCACTGCTGTCAGTCTGCAATGGTGACCAGGAAGACGACCCTGCAGTGGAGCGATCTGAAAGCGAAGCTTGAAGCGCTCATGGAGTGCAGCGTGGAGGGGATAACGTTGATGGCGATGCAGAGGACGGTCTATATGGACAGCTTTACCCCAGATGCCTAGATACTTAGATGTGTCTGTTTTAATCATCAACCATGTGAGTTGCTAAATGTTGCAACTTCATTAAATGTAACCAAATTGCTACACTTAGAGGCGCCCCTCTTCTCTGTTAGGCTCCATGCACACTGGACGCTATAGGGCTCTTTCAGCGTTGGGCAGGAGACGCTGCTCACAAAACGTTCTTTTTGCAGTGTTTTGTAAGCAGCGTTTAGCAGCGTTTAGCTGTGTTTTTCGGCGTCAGCGTTTTTTGGCTTTTTTTTTTTACTTCATTGGCTTCCATTGACTGCAAAAAACGCCAGACGCCGATATACCGGCGTTTACCGGCATCTGGCGTTTTTTGTGGTCAGGAGAACGACTTTTGAACGCCAATTCAGGGCGTTCAGATAACGGCCAAAAACCCCACTGCTGATAAAAGACAATAAACGACCATGTGTGCATGGACACATAGGATAACATAAAGTGGCGTTTTTGGGCTGTTAAAAAAAATGCCAAAACGACCAAAAACGGTCGTTTTTGAGATACAGTGTGCATGGAGCCTTATACTCAGTTGTGACGTGACGCTACTCTTATATCAATTCAAAATTTATTGAAAAAATTTTGTTTATCTTGCAAAACGCTCTCAAACCAAGGATTTACTGTATTTATTTGTAAAAAATGTTGAAAATCATTTATCATTTTCCTTCCACTTCACAATTATGGCCACTTTGTGTCGGTCCATCACATAAAATCCCAATAAAATACATTTATATTTTTGGTTGTAAGATGACAAAATGTGGAGAATTTCAAGGGGTATGAATACTTTTTCAAGGCACTGTACACAAGGTCCGCACAGAACATAACTTGTGTTGGGGATATATCTGCCAACAAGATGCTGCATAGAGACATCAGTAGATTGTTATCTCTGCGGACAAGTGGTCCTTAAATACATATGTGTTTAAATGCGTAAAATTGTAGTTTTATATCCCCCTTTTTTTCTATAATTCCAGTTTGCACTTTTTGCATCAATGCATTGCCCATGTAAAGCCTCATTGTGTGCCCAGCTCTCCTTCTGGCAACAGATTTGGGCAAAAAAGCTTGATGCTTGTAAGCGCCGCTATACGCGTTTTGGCACGTGAAGCGTTTGGGCGTTGATTCATTTCATTGGCCAGAATGATCATTTTTTTATGGCCTTTAAAATGAAGTAACGTTCATGCGCTTGATGCACCTGGCGCTGACATGCATTTGGACGCATCAGACATTTTTTCTGCCAAAACTCTCCTCTTTACCACCCTCATGTGCATGGACACATAGGCTACCATGGGGAGACTTTGAGGGCCGGTTCACACCGCAAAAACACACCCCAGATCCATTCCGGGTGCATTTCTGCATGTGCATTTTTAACCCGTTTTTGATGCGTTTCCAAATGCTTTCCAGAAGTTTTTTTATGTTATTTTTTCCTGTTTTTTTTTTTTCACTGTACTCGGGTCTGGTGCACCTTTGATGCGTTTTTGATGTGTTCTGGTGCGTTTTTGATGCATTTTACTGCGTTCCAGTACAGTTCAATGCAGGAAAAATGCAACATGTTCTACTCTTTTTTTTTGTTTTCTGGAACTGACTGCACTGCTGTGAACGATGCCATTGTAAACCATATAACAGTACTTTCCATGCATTTCTGATGCAGAAAAAAACGCACGCGGCGTGAACTGGCCCTTAGCCCTCGTTCGCATCTAGCCCTCAAATCGCATGTCAAATGGGAGCCTATTGCCGGCAATAGGAGCGCCCCAATCGGTGCGACGCTGACTTTGCGGCGCAGCACCGATTTCCAAAAGTAGTTCCTGCCGGGGGCGACATCAATAGACACCTGTGCAGGAGAGCGTTCAGATAAACTTGCGCCATTTCAAAGCCGTGTTCAGTGTGAACGAGGGCTTAGGCTCAGTTAACACATATGCAAATCCAGAGGCGTAACTAGAACCTCCAGGGCTCCGGTGCAAGAAATTATGAAGGGCCCCCCTGACCCTTGGCCAGGGCCCTCCCTCTTCCCGCTGATCCTGGGGCCCTTTACCCCCATCGTGGGTCCCTTTATTAAGGTACGGCAGCAGGGCCCTTTCACAAGTTCTGCAGCGGCCCCTTTTCTGCCATCTACGGGCCTCCCCATGGTGGTAAAATGCCAGGGCCCGGTCTCAATTGCAACCTTTGCAATCCTGATAGTTCCCTCACTGGTGTCAGTAGTTTTAAATTTTTATTTTAGTTTTATTATTTTTTTACCATTTCATTTTATTTCTTTTACAGTTTTTTATTTTTACAATATTTTTTACAATTTTTACTTGGAGCTCTGTTGGGGGGCTTTGATGAGATATCAAGGGGTCTAAACAAACCTCAGCCCTCAATCTCCATCTGTGTAGCCTCAGCAACACAGAATGAATGGACAGGAATAGCTGTGCACCGAGCCTCCCATTCATTCAGAAATGGAAGTATAATAAAAACTGTTTACTATGCTTCAGTTATGAATAAACCAATTGGTACCAATCACTGATTCTGTCCATTCAGAAAAGGAAGTAAATGACAAATTTACTGACCCGTTTCTATCTCTCCATCATGACATCTTTTAGAGCAGCTGGCAGGAGAGAGGGGAGGGGAAGACAGCAGCTCTGTGGGGGGACCAGGGAAGCACACAGGGACCCTGGGAACAGCAGAAGACAAGTAAACTGGATAGGAGGGGCGGCAGGGGCAGCATATAGAGGAACCAATCGCCTGCATTAGGAGGAAAATGGAGGAGATTGGTTCCTCTAAATGCCACCCCCCACCATCCCTCCTATCCAGGTGTACAAGGGAAGCACAGGGGCCCCCTGGAGCACGGGGCCCGGTTGCAATTGCAAACCCTGCAACCCCTGTCGTTACGCCCCTGTGCAAATCGGCTGTGTTTGTAACCACATCCCATTCATATAACATGTGAACTGGACCGGCTCTCAGTGGAGCCGCTTCACACATGTCCGGGGGGGGGGCCGCGGTCTGTTTAATGCAAAGGGTCCTGTGCGATTTTGGGTCCAGTTCAGGTGCGAATTCAAGTTCAAAGTCACACCTGAATCGCACCTGAACCAGTGATCAAAACCGCACTTGACTTTAGACTGCAAAGCGCAGCCAGACCTGTGTGAACTCAGCCTTAGGCCCCTTTCACACTTGTGCGACTTGTCCTGCGACTTGGGACTGCAAAGTCGCATGATAAGTCGTACCCCATGGTTTCCAATGAGTACCGTTCATATCGGTGCGACTTCAAGCTGCAGCCACTTCAAAGCAATCCCTGCACTACTTTGATCCGACTTTAATGCGATTTGCGGTCCATAGACCTCACGATTACACAGGCATTGCTTAAGTCGCATCAAAATTGCTGCAAAAAACAGCTGCAAAATCACGTGACTTTCAAGTCGCATACGTGTGAAATGGGCCTTAGAGGCAGAAAAGATAAACCCCGGACGCCCCTAAAAGCAGCATTTTTAATGCTCCATGTGCATGAGGCCAATTAAAGAAGGTGGGTCGTATTTTACTCGCTTGTGTCTGTTTATTGGGATCATCCTCCATGATGTGAATCTGATCAATCGATCGGTCTGTATGTGTGACATGAATAAAGTGGCTGTGTGTGCGTCTTTCATTCCTAGTTACTTACTTTTAGACCTTATATCGGCACTCCCCACCCTTCCATTTCAAATAACGATACCCCGGGAGGGTTGAGGGCAAATCCTGCTCATCAGATTATAAGAAAATCCTAATGGTGGCCATACATGCTACAATCGGTGATCAATTAATTTTTTCATTCGATCTGTAATCCACAACCCATTTGGTGGATATGCCAAGTCAATTTCAATCGATTGTTAAAGCACAATTGTAAAGTCGTGGATCGCATCTCTTCTCACCATGTAATCTCATCATCTGATCGATCGAAATGCAATCATAATCATGAGCGAAATATCTCAGTGCTGCTGATTGGTGCAAAACGATTGATAATATTCCACCCTGGCTGATCGACTCTGAGCCTCAATCACTCAGAATGGAAGGACTAGCTATTTGATTGTTTGCAAATTCAATTGTTTTGTTAAAATCGCACATCAATCGGATAAAATAACTGAAGCAGGTTTTGGCCACTATAAATCTAATGGTGGAAATATATGCTTCAATCTTATCAATCAATGTCCGATTCAATCAAATCGATCAATCAAACAGTCATATAGCCATAGTTTCCCTTCTGATTGATTTTAAGCTAATAATACACACTACAATCTGATTGTACAATTGCCTTTAGTTTAGATCAGTGATTCTCAACTCCGGTCCTCGGGACCCACCAACAGGCCAGATTTTAAGTATTACCTTGAGGAGATGCAGACTAGAACACTGCAATCACTGAGCAGAAAATTCCATCGCCTGTGTTGTATTTCAGTTATCCTGCAAACCTGGCCTGTTAGTGGGTCCCGAGGACCGGAGTTGAGAACCACTGGTTTAGATCAACAAGTCAAGTATGCAGTGAAAGGGCCTTGGCTGGATACCGATTAATCGGATAGCTCAGGTAGGTCCTCATTGATTGTGCGACTTTATGCACTATTTTTACATTTCCAGAATAATTGTATTATACACTTAAAATAATCCACTTCCATCCTTATAATAAATGTATATCATTCCATTGTTGTGATAATAAATGTAAATATTTATATTCTTATACTAATAATAACAATAGTAATAATAATAATAAAAGTATAATATTCCATAATGATAAACGTACACTATATTTCCAAAAGTATTGGGACGCCTGCCTCTACCCGAATTTTAATGGCATCTCAGTCTTAGGCTGGCCATACATTATACGAAAAATCGGCCACACGAGTTCTCAAAAAACGAACACTCGGTCAGCTGAGCAAATGATTTTGCCATCATGTAATGACCGAAATTTGATCGATAAATCGTTCAACTGACACAAATGAATCAGTTTTTCGTTTGTTTTGTCACATAAGCCCGGTGCAAACTGTTCGGGCGAGAAACACATTAACCTTTCAATTCATCGTCCGTTCGGCCAAAGTTTTTCAAACCTTTCCTTCGATTTATCGGCTCAAAAACGTCACAACCAATTTTCGATTTGAGCCCATTAACTGGCCGAAAAAGCGAACGAACAAACTGTCCAAATGACAGATTTTCCAACGATTTTTTTGTCTAGTGTATGGCCAGCATTGGGCTGGCTACACATTATACAATTTACGTTTTCAATTTTCTTTTAGATTTACCAAAACCATATAATATGAGGTCAGACCTAAACACTTTCAATTTCTATGCAATCAGGCAGGCCCTTCCACTACAGAGTTGAATGTAAATCTAAAAGAAATTGAGCAAGAAAATTGTATAATGTGTGGCCAGTCTTAGTCCATAGGGTTCAATATTGAGTTGGCCCACTCTTTGCAGTTATAACAGCTTCAACTCTTCTGGGAAGGCCGTCCACAAGGTTTAGGAGTGTCTATGGGAATGTTTGACCATTCTTCCAGAAGAGCATTTGTGAGGTCAGGCACTGATGTTGGATGAGAAGGCCTGGCTCACAGCCTCCACTCTAATTCATCCCAAAGGTGTTCTATCGGGTTGAGGTCAGTCAAGTTCCTCCACCCAATGTCTTTATGGACCTTGCTTTGTGCACTGCTCCAAATCATTTGGTGGAGGGGGATTATGGTGTTGGGTTGTTTTTCAGGGGTTGGGCTTGGCCCCTATATTATGAAAAGTATTGGGACGCCTGCCTTTACACGCACATGAACTTCAATGGCATCCCAGTCTTAGTCTGTAGGGTTCAATATTGAGTTGGCCCACCCTTTGCAGCTATAACAGCTTCAACTCTTCTGGGAAGGCCGTCCACAAGGTTTAGGAGTGTCTATGGGAATGTTGAGGTCAGGACTTGAAGTCAAGTTCCTCCACCCCAAACTCGCTCATCCATGTATTTATGAACTTTGCTTTGTGCACTGCTCCAAATCATTTGGTGGAGGGGGGTTATGGTGTGGGGTTGTTTTTCAGGGGTTGGGTTTGTCCCCTTAGTTCCAGTGAAGGGAACTCTTAAGGCGTCAGCGTCATTTTGGACAATTTCATGCTCCCAACTTTGTGGGAAGAGTTTGGGGATGGCCCCTTCCTGTTCCAACATGACTGCGCACCACTGCACAAAGCAAGGTCCATAAAGACATGGATGAGCGAGTTTGGGGTGGAGGAACTTGACTGGCCTGCACAGAGTCCTGACCTCAACCCGATTGAACACCTTTGGGATGAATTAGAGCGGAGGCTGTGAGCCAGGCCTTCTCATCCAACATCAGTGCCTGACCTCACAAATGCGCTTCTGGAAGAATGCTCAAACATTCCCATAGACCAGGGATATGCAATTAGCGGACGTCCAGCTGTGGCAGAACTACAAGTCCCATGAGGCATAGCAAGACTCTAACAGCCAAAAGTATGACACCCAGAGGAAAAGGCATGATGGGACGTGTAGTTTTGCAACAGCTGGAGGTCCGCTAATTGCATATCCCTGCCATAGACACTCCTAAACCTTGTGGACAGCCTTCCCAGAAGAGGTGAAGCTGTTATAGCTGCGAAGGGTGGGCCAACTCAATATTGCACCCTATGGACTAAGACAGGGATGCCATTAAATTTTATGTGCGTGTAAAGGCAGGTGCCCCAATACTTTTGGTAATATAATCACAGGAAGAAGTTTAATTCAACCACTGTAAATCTTTCATTTCTTTATACTTCAGCAATAGTCTTCCCTCGTTCTCTTGTCCCCTGACATAATTTGTATTCGCCCATTTGCACCATTGTGTTAGATTAGCCCAGGTCTGTTAAAGGGTGATATTCTGCGAGTGAAGGTGCGCTGCATGCAGGTTGTCCGGTTCATCTGAACAGGCTGCCTAAGGCACAAAAAAGATGCATGCAGCATTTTTGGCAGCACTCCACATCGCTAGCCAGGCTCCATTCACACTTTGCGATTTGGAGTCGCGGGCAGAATCACCTGCGGGATTCCAAATCGCGTGGCAATCGCCGCACAATGCACATTTGGGTGCCATTATATTTAAATGGAGCCCCAAACCTGTTATGATTCTGCCGCGATTGTCGCGTGGCAAGCCGCACCTTTAAAAATCGCATGAAGCTTGTCGCCTGCAAGGGAGCTTCTTTTCAACAGTAAAACGCACACAGGGCAGCCCATTCAAGTGAATAGGCTAGCCCTATGCGACATACAGAATCGCATGAAAATCATGCTATAGTTATTTCATCTGATTCACTGTATGTGAAACATTTTAAAACACCCGGATTTTTCCAGTTTTTATTGAAAGTTACTCCCTCTTTGTGTACTCTGAAATGAAAGTAGGCAAAATGTCTTCTTCATTTTGGATGGAGTAAGGGAGGGTTATAAACACTGTCAGTTTCTTTTGCCATCTGTGTCCCATTGGGGAGATTTCCCTTCACTTCCTGTCCTACAGCCAGAACAGGAAGTGAGAGGAAATCCTTCCAAAGTGAGAGAATTCCTGGTAGATGCCAGAGCTAGAGCCCCCATTGGAGGATTTCCCTCTATTTTCCAGTTCTGGTGGGATTTTCTTTCACTCTCTGTGATGACGGATAAACAGGACTAATTGAGAGGGTGAATCTCCCTAATAGGGGCACAGACAGTCTAATCCCTCTACACACTATTCAACGCTAAAAAACAAGCTTTGCTCTTAGTTATACTTTGAAATGAAATAAACAACTGGATTAACAATGAAATCACTTATTACTTTAAGAAAACTAATGCAGCCACCGCATCTAAGGAATGGTGAACTGCAATATATTATATATTTTTTTTGGATATAGATATATTTTAAGGCTAAGTTTAGACCTTTGCATGTCGGGAACACATGCAAAATTGCGCACATCCCTGACTTTCCTGAAACGCACTGCACTTTAGCAGGCGCAGGCGATTCTATTAAAGCGGTAGTAAACCCATGCATTTAACAGGTTAAAAACCAGTCACATTTCCGGCATGTGCCGGAAATATAAGACTCCCATTGGTTGTGCTCTAAACCAAACTGTCCAGCCATCCAATGGCTGGTGTCATAACTGATCACATGTGCAGCATCATGGCAGTTGTAGATTAAACAGAGGCCAAGATGGCAGCTTCCTTGGCTGAAAATGATAGGAGGGTTTACTACCACTTTAATTGTTAATGACACCTCAATACATCTGCAAATGCCCATGCTAAAGCACGTGGGTGCCGCAACACCATGCAGTTTGGTGCATTTTGGAAAAGAATCAGGGACTCCTTTTCCGCGTTTCTCGCATGTAGGGCAGTCCATTAAAATGAATGAGCTGCCCTACATGCAACGTGTGGAAATGCGCCTGCGTCAGTGTTGCCAACCTCCTGCAGCGTTTTTTACTGGCAAAACATGGAAAATTTACTGGCGGAGCACATTTTTTTACTGGCGACATGAAAAATAACAGAACTCCTATTAAAAACTAAGACAATTGATATTTAAACACAATATGGAAACACTGACAATACCCATATCAAGTAGTTTGCCCGGTTTACACATAAAAAGTCAGCACAGCATGACAAATTATCAGACCCTGATATTTATAGACAGTTGTAAAAAACACTGGTCTTTACAAACTGTCAGTAAATTTACTGGCGGTTGGCAACCCTGGCCTGCGCTTGGTCACACCCACAGGTGTAAACCATGCCTACATTTTGGACTGGTAGGGTATGTACAGTATTTGCACCCAGGCATGTCAGGATACTACAGTCCTCAGTTTCTTGTGGATTCCCGTAGAATCACTCAGTGCTGGACCCTATTGAATGGCTATTCACCCAATCAGATTCATGGCTGAGGGATGCAGAAGTACTCTTGATTCTTACCCAGCTGTCCTTGTACCACCAGTCCCCCCAGACATAGAAGGCAGCATGGAGGGGCTCGGTGAAGGTGGCAGTGAAGGTGTGGAGGTGTTGGATGGGGTCAGACAGTTCATAAAAGGAGATCTGCCCGGCCTCGTAATCCAAATAGATTCTGATCTTTTCACTGGTAATATTGTGGGGTATCTGTATAATGTGACCGTCGTGTCTCCCGGAATATTGGTTATACCACCTCCACAAGCATAGTCTGCGCAGGCACCAGGAGCGGCTGTTCTCTCCAATGATGGACTGGTCTCCCCTCCGCTCTATACTGGGGTAACACACACCCATCCCCCATCCTCCCGACCTACCAGTCTCCACATCCCAGTAATGGCGCCCCGAGGAGAAGCTCCTGCTACTCATGACCTGATATTTCTCAAATCTTTCTGGGATCTGTGGATGGTTTTGGTCCACCTGTGACCAACGCACCGTCCTTAACGTATGTAACATTTTGAGGTTGTTGGCAGCTGTGTTTGGATCCAGCGTTAGGTCGGTGGGGTCCTGCGTGTAAAATAAAATGTTTGCGCATTTCATAATATCGGAAAAACCTGCGTATAATGTGTCTGAGAAAGTCAGATCTCCGACATCTGTGATCACGGCATCATGTTGGTTCTCAACGACAGGAAAGTCCTCTTTGTCTTGTAGGACGGTCAGCAGGTCTGCCATGTTAATGATCTCCTCGATGTGCCGCATCTTCCTAGACAGCTCGCCCTTCTTTGTTTCCAGTTGCCGGATCAGATTGGAGACTGAGGACAAGATCTTCTCTTCCTGCTTGGAGGTTTCTCTCAAGACTTTCTTCTCCAGGTCTTCCAGCTGCCTCCTGATGTCTCTGAACAGGGCAGAGACTCGCTCGGTTACTCTGACCGATTTTTCTTGTATGGCTGTCCTGCATTCCTGCAGTCTCCGGATCTTATCCTCAGTCTCTTCTTTCCTTGTTGTCATCATCTCCAGAACATTTCGGAGTTTCTTCTTCTTCTTCTCTGAAGCTTCATCCAGTGACTCCATCAGGTGTCCTCTGTGTTCTTCATCCAACCTGCAGGACTCACAGATACATTCAGAATCCTTGGCACAGTAATGTTCTAGTATCTTCTTGTGGATGGAGCATTTTCTATCTCTTACAGACATGGTAGGCGGAATTAAAGCATGTTGTACTTGCCCGTTATGTTTCCTCAGATGGTTATCACACATGGAGGTCTCACACTGCAAGCAGGACTTAGCAGCTGGAACACGTGATTCGCAATAAGTGCAGTAGACCCCAATCTCATCTTCATCTGGTTGACTGTATCGGAAAACCTTTGCTATATTAAGAAGCCGCACGTTTATCTTCAGCTCAGGCCTCTTCCCATAAATTTGCTTACATTCTGGGCATTTCGAGTCTCCCCTTCCCTGGTGGTCCCATGCCTTGGTTATACAGTTCCGGCAAAAGCTGTGTCCGCATGGCAGGGTCACTGGATCGATGTAGATGTCTATGCAGATGGAGCAACGGAGCTCGGAACTCAAATCAGCAGTCGCCATTCTTAAAGCCGGTCAAGAAAATGAAGAAAGGAGTTTACTTCAAATCTAGACAAACCAGTTTTGCTATCTTCAGGCCTGAGGAAAAAAAAAAGAACCACCCAGGGTGTGTCTAGGTATTCCAACTGCAATTATATACTTTAGAATTCTCCATGAGATATTATCAGAGGTGAAAAAAAAAAATTCAAGTCAACTAGAAGGCACAAAATGGGCAAGTCTAAGAGCCAAGTTCACCAGCAGCACACACAATGACTCACCAAACCCAGAACTAGCACCACGCCTAGAATTTAGGATGTAGGCAACCTGGGGCCCTCCAGCTGTTGCAGAACTACAAGTCCCATCATGGCTCTGGAAGTAATTGTTACTTCCAGCCTTGCAATGCCTCATGGGAAATGTAGTTCCACAACAGCTGGAGGGCTACTGGTTGCCTACCCCTGTGGTGGAAATGAGCTCAAAGCAACTTTTATTGACCCTTCATTGGGGCAAAATTTCTCTTTGAAATCATTTTGATACCTGATTTCTGATTACCTAATCTCTTATTATCATAACTCCACCTAAGATGAGCATAGTTTATATATGCTCCAATTTTTATTGGGATTGATCTTACATATCATTTTTCTTCTGTGTCTGGTGGACTGACCAACATTTTTCTTTTTTAAAAAAAAAATAAATATGTATTTATTTTATTTATTTCGGGTACTTATATAGTGCTGTCAATTTACGCAGCACTTTACATATACATTGTAACCTCCTTGAGGGTGGGGACTGATGTGAATGTACAATCTAAGGTCCTAACTCACATTCATACATATACTAGGGCCAATTTAGACAGGATCTATTTTTACCTATCAGCATGTATTATTTAATTTATTTTTCATTTAATTTTATTAGAAGACGTCCGTGTTGACAAATCCAAAGTACCGCAAACAAAAGTAAGCATAAAAGTATGAATACCTAACTTTTCTACATTTTTTTCTTTTATTTAATAAACTGTGGATAGATGATGACATTTAGAAGCACAGATGGGAAATGGGACACTGATGTGTGGCACAGTATTCTGATGACCAGGGTTCTGTTTTTGTAAACCTGGGTTCGAATCCTAGTGCTGGCTAGAATTTAATCTGAGCTGTTTCAGGGTTGATAGTTGGAGACCAAAGCTCAAATCCTGGTTTTGGTTCCATTAATTTCCTGTATGTTGTGTAGACCTGATGACAGCGAGATACATCAATTGCATGTTCATGCTGAGAGCTGGCTCGGGTTTAGCAGCCAAACCAGTATTGTTGGAGACCAGGCTTTGAATCCTGGTTTTGATTCCAGTTAATTCCCTGTATGTTGTATAGACCTGATGAGGACATTGCATTGCATTGCATTGCGATGAGAGTTGGCTCAGAGGGTTAGTAGCCAGGTGCTGATGCTGGATGCTGACTAAGGTTTCAATGCTGGCTTTAGGTTCAGTTTAGCCCCAGTATGTTATATAGACACGATGACAATGAGATATGTCACCCTACTACTCAGGTTGAGAGTTGGCCCAGAGGGTTAGAGTCCAAGTACTGATACTGGATGATGACCAGGGTTCGAATCCTGCTTTTGGTACCAATTTATTCCCTGTATGTTATGTAGACATGATGACACTGAGATAAGTTGCCTGAACTCCTCAGGCTGAGAGTTGGCTCAGATGGTTAGCAGCCAGCATCCACCATGAGCAGATGGATACCAAGCAGGATTGTTGAAGCCCAGGGATCAAATCCCGGTTTTGGTTCCAGTTTATCCACTTTATATAGTGTAGACCTAATGAGGACATTGAGATACTTCACTCCAATGCTCAGACTGAGAGTTTGCTCAGAGGGTTAGCAGCCATATGCTGATCCGGCATGATTAGCTTGATGCCTACCAGCATCATTGGCATCCAGGGGTCGAATCCTGGTTTTGGTTGCCGTTTCCCTGTATGTTGTGTAGACCTACTGACGATATTGAGATACTTTGGTTTGATTCTCAGGCTGAGAGTTGGCTCAGAGGTTTAGCCGCCAGGAGCTGATCCAGCAGTGGTGTTGGAGTTCCAGGTTCTAGTCTCAGTGCTGACTCCTTGGAATAGTTGCCAATCTCTGTTAATGGGGATGACTAGGACTATACAATATAAAGTGGCTGTCTGTGACCTGGCAGCCACTATAAAAGTGGGTCTTACTTTTTTGTGGTCCGAGAAACTCCCAGCTGTAGGGGCTTTTCTACAGCCGGGAGCCCAGTGATAAAGTGACCTGTGGGGATTCGATCCAGGGTCTCCAGCATGTGAGGCAGAGCAGCTACCCCCTGAGCCAACTGGCTGCCCTGATACCAGACATGGTTGGTGGTCAGTGTTGACATATGGGGTCAAATGGAGGACTAGCAAGCCAGACCAGAGATACTGGTGGACATGGAGGGTATTGCAGGAATTCTAGAGATGGCCCTCTGAAAATACTGGTTGCCTCTCTGTCATGCCTATGTTCTGAGGCAGATCAGCTACCCCCTGAGCCAGCTGGCTGCCCTGATACTTGAGACAGTAAGTGGTCGGTATTGACACGCAGGGTCAGGAGACATACAGATCAGTTATTAGTGTTCAAACCTGTAGAACAGGAGTCTCAAACCGGCAGCCCTCCAGCTGTTGCAAAACTACAAGTCCCATCATGCCTCTGCCTGTGGGAGGCATGCTTGTAACTGTCAACCCTGCAGTGTCTCATGGGACTTGTAGTTTTGCAATAGCTGAAGGGCTGCCAGTTTGATACCCCTGCTGTAGAAGATTCAAGGACTTTATAGAAAATGAAATATTTTGTGATTAGATTCCAGTCGAGAACTTCAAACTGGAAAAACGTAAGGCGCCAGTTTTGATTGATGTGTCCCAATTACAGAGATTTCCTGTCTTGGTGACCATAAAGTGAATGGAAACCCCCCAACGGGCTCATAGCCAGCGAAACAAACCTCAAGAAAAGATAGATGTAAGAGCCTGGTCTTTCATTCGTCAGTCAGGGATCATTAGTTGAGCTTGTTGGGTGAACCTTGGCAGCTCCACCATAAATCCCACCACCCAAGTACAGGATTGAGATTATTGCGGACATCATTGCGCCAGTTGACACGTGCCAATCTTACAGTCGCCCTAGTAATAGTACCACACGTCCATTGCGACTATCAATGCTCCTTTTATGAGAACACTTTTAGGCAGGGTTTACACCGCAGCACTTAGCGGCTACCAGCAGGGGTCCGTTGCGTCCCCATTCACCATTTCAGGTCCAATTTCAGACCAAATTTTTGGCTGAATTCGGACCTGAAACGGACCAGAAGACGCACAGGACTCCTGTGCAATTTGCACTGGAGCCGCTTCAGAGATATGTGAACCAGCTCCATAGAGAGCCGGTCACAATGCCCTGACATGCGAATTGAATGCGGAGAAAAACGCATCCAATTCGCAATAGTGTGAACCCAGGCTTAATTATCATCTTTAGATTGACTCTAGGGATGAGCTCAGGTATGTTCAGATTCAAATATGAACCCACCCACTTGAGTGATCCCTCCAGGATGCCATTACTATTGGGCCAATCATAAGCAGCTGAGGCGGGGGCGTGGCCATGGCATAAGAGTGAGCAAACGTGCTTGAGCTGAATTCTGTCCAACCTGCTCCTTCACTAACCTCTGCAGCAGCCGTCAGGGTGACCTGGCCCGCTGGGAAGGATGTCACCAAAATGGAGACAGTCCCCACAGCCGCAGCGGACTCCTCTGCTCCATTCCAGCTCTCTGGAGGGCTATTTCTCGGGCGAGAGAGGGCCGCTGGAGTCGCAATCTAAGATGGCGCACGTGCGGTGTCTCCCATCCCCTCACCACGGCTGCCTTCCATCTCACCGGGCTCCCCTGACAGTCACACAGGCCCTCATTCTCCAGCTGCCACCCAGAGTGGCAAGGACAAGGCCACATCAGGAGCCCCCGAAACCACCCCAGCTAGGCCGCCATCAGCCTGGCCTCCACTTCCCACTCCTCGGGGCCCCCCTAGCACCTCAGCAGGGAGCATACATTTGGATGAGGTCTTTGGGGATGGGAACTTGTGGTCCCATATACTTGCTCTCCCCACTATGGCTCACCTGGAGGGCATAGTGGCTCGGATGGAGAGGGCCCCGAGACCGGACATTGAGGCCTTGCAGGCCGATACAGCTCACATTGGCGGTAGAGTAGAGACTTCAGTGGAAGAAGTCACTCCTGCCATACAGGCCCTACAGGCCCACTGTAAAGCTCAAGATCAAAGAATTGACTCTTTACTTGACCAATTGGATGATGTAGAGAACTGCAGCCGCAGGGTTAATATTCGCATACGGGGCCTGCCCGAGGCGACAGCACCCAGGGACATAGTCCCCAGTCTTCAAGGAGTGCTTAAACAGATCTTGGGGAGAGAGGCCCCCAACCACATTGAAATCGACTGCATCCATAGGACCTTGCGACCTCCTTAGATGACCCGGATAAACCTTGTGACATCATATGTAAGCTACATAAATATTCGCTGAAGGAATGTATTATGTTCCATGTACGAGGAGTCCGCTATGTGGATTTAGATAGAGCAAAGTTGTCCCTGTTCCCGGATATCTCCAGGCATTCCTTGATGCAGTGCAAGGCCCTTAAACAACTGCTCGAAGTCTTGCAAGAGTCCCATTTCCATTTGACTTATCGCTGGGGTTTTCCCTTCAGCCTATACGTCCCGAAGGATGGCAAACAGATTACCCTGCAGAATAAATCTGACCTGCCCCAGTTTCTTACCCACCTGGGCCTGCCGCCAGTATACATCCCGGGTTGGCGCACTTCTTCTGGTCCTCAGACTCTGGCTTGTTCGGAGCCGTGGCAATCAACACTTCGTAGGCACCAAAACAAACCTCCCAACAACTCTACTCATCCTCCCGGGCAAAGGCCCAACTCCTCGGTGGCCTCCTGAACTGCCACCTCAGACATGGTTGACTGTTTTTTTTTTCTCTCCTTCCCTTTTTTTCTGCTTAAGACTGTTGTTGCTGCTGCTGCAGATCAGTAACACACACATCATCATTTTGGCAGTGTTCTTTCACTGGAGCGGGTTTCCCAGCTGGGTTCCCGCCTGATGCCTCCCTATTTGCCCTGAATAGGTGAACTCTTGCAAGTTCAGCTCCACGAATGGGGGAAGTCAGTGGTGCGTTGGTCACTCTCACCTTTTTTCGCCGGACGGCTTGGTGGTGATCTCCGACATGAAAGACTCCCCCCCAATGGAGTTCCTCCTGCATGTGCTGCCCATTCATCTTAGCCAATACCGTAAATCGGTTTTGCCACACATTTTGAATGCAGGTAAACACCTAATCCCTACACGTTGGAGATCAACACATATCTCTAGCCGATCTGATTGGGTCAGTTTGGTTAACACCATCATGGCGGCAGAGGAGTGGATGACAACATACATGCAAAGACAGATATGATAAATTCTATGGTATCTGGGCCACATGGATTCATTACATGTCTAAGGTCACCCAGCCATCACAGCCTACCACATCTGGACCTTGACCGCGCTTATTTTTATTACCAGGGACCTTTTATTGATTCATCCTTCTGTAATATGGTTCAGATGGAGACTAAGTGCTGGCGACCTTTGGAATGTCTATGAAAATACTAATTGCAAGTTCCAATAGTGCTGAGAGTATTTTGTTTTACGGTTTGGTTTCTGTCATATTATCCATTTTTGTTTTGAGATTTCAAATACTGCTGCTTTGAGTTGCAGATTGCAGATCAAACTCTGCCTAACGCAACGATCGTTACGATCGTACACAACGATCAGATTGTTGGAGTAATTTGAGGGGTGTTGACCTTCCTGTGTCACCGCCCTCTCCTCATTCCTTCCTTTTCCCTGCCTTTTCCCTATCTCTAATACTCCTTTCCCCTCTTTTGCTTACTTCAGGTTTGCACTATATTCGTATCATTAGCTTTCAGAGTATAACCTTGGTTTGCTGCAATAGTTCATATGCACGCCTCACGGTTCAGTGTGGCCATAAAAAAGGTCATGTGATGCCTACAGCTGGTTGCACCACTGCGTTTTCTACCACCATTGTTTCATGTGCAACTTTTGGTTTGCTACCCCTTTTGTATGCTATTTCCTTGTTTGATATTTAACCGGTTCCCGACCGACTCACGTAATTTTACTGTTGCAGAGTGGCAGCGTCCCGCGCATCGCCGGCGGAGATCGGGTCTGCCTGAGCCGCGATTGCCTGACAGAGAAGAAAAACGGGGAACCGCCAATGTAAACACGGTGGTCCCCTGCTCTGTCAGGCAGCATGTCAGAGATCTACTGATCCCTGTACTCGGGATCACTTAGATCTCTGGTGCCCCTGGCAGCCCAGCCCCCTCACAGTTAGAACACGCCTAGGGAACACAGTTTACCCCCTTCACTGCCATTGACATTTATACAGTAATCAGTGGATATTTACATTTCTGATTGCTGTATAAATGTCATTGGTCCCAAAAAAGTTTCAAAAATGTCCAAGATGTCCGCTGCAATATTGCAGTCCCAACAAAAATCGCAGATCACCCCCATTACTAGTAAAAAAAAAAAAAAATTGTAAAAAACGCCAGAAATTATTTCTCATGGTTTGTAAACGCGGCAACTTTTGCGCAAACTAATCAAAAACGCAGATTGCAGTTCTTTTTACCAAAAATACGAGGAAGAATATAAATCGGCCAAAACAGATGAATACATTGTTTTTTATATATATATATATATATATTTTTTTTTTTTTTGGATTTGTATTTTAGCAAAAAATAAGAAATCGTTTTTTTTTGCAAAATTGTCGCTCTTCTTTTGTTTATAGCGGTGATCAGAAGTGACGCAGAGGGGATCAAATACCATCAAAATAAATCTCTATTTGTGGGGAAAAAAGGACGTAAATTTTGTTTGGGTACAACGCCGCGCGACCGCGCAATTGTCAGTTAAAGTGACGCAGTGCCGAACGGCAAAAAGTGCTCTGGTCCTAACATGGGAACAATTACTTGTCCACAATTATGCAATAACAGTGTTTTATTGAGTATTTGGTTTTATATTTTATTGCTATTGATTGATTCCAGTAGCTAGTTAAATTTTTTGGGATTTCCCCTCTTCCTTTTACCCCCTTGTTTGGGCCGGCACAGGAGCACTTTAATTGTTTTATATATAATTTCAGGGCAGCGCCATTTCCCACAACCCTACCTCTTTATTACCTAACATGGGAAATCCTTCCGGGGCTGAAGTGGTTAAATAAGGATTGTATAAAAAAAAAAAAAAAAAAAAAAGCAGCCGAGGCATTTCTCAGCCAATTATGATTGGCCCAGTTGATCACTTCCTGGTGGGCTCACTCAGGGGAGTTCACACTAGGATCTGAACATACCCGAGCTCATGCTTAGACTCAAGGATACTAATTTAAAGTGTTCTCATCAAAAGGGGCATTGATAGTTGCAATGGACGTGCCAATCTTACATGTGCCCTAGTAATAGTCGTGATTATCAATGCTCCATTTATAAGAACATTTTCAATTAGTATCTTAAGATTTTGTTTCGGGATGAGCTCAGGTACGTTCAGATCCAAGTATTAACACCCCCTTGAGTGATCCCTCCAGGATGCCGTCACTGTACTGGCCAATCAGAAGCAGCCGAGGCATTCCCCAGCCACTTATAATTGGCCTAGTAGAGTTGACAGCTTCCTGGTGGACTTGCCCAGGTGGGCTCAGACTAGAAAACCAAACACATCTGAGCTCATGCCTAATTTAGTCTCATAGGAAGCAACGTCATTTCTTACCAAAAACCCTGATGGGCCCCTAAAACACGTTGGCCAACCTTTACCTTCCCGTTGTCTTGATTTCATCCATATATGATTGAGGGCTGCTAGGACGAGTGTCTGGTGCTTTTCTTCTAATTTCACAAACCTGACAGATGGGCTACCACTTCATCCAAAAAAAACCCCAAAGTTCTGGTTTCCCCTTTTAAAGAACGGACCTGGACCCCAACATTGTCACCCGTGCCATTCAGGACATTCTCTATAAAGGTCAATAAGACTCTCCAGTCTGAGATCAATATATATAATCTGGATTTTATTGAATACTGGAAGATAAAACAGATTTCTGTCACTTCGTTCAGCCATCTGAGCACCAAATGACAGGATTTTGTATTGTATAACAACCATTTTTTTTCTCTGTTTCAGCCAAAAAATAGAAGGCAGTCATTTCTCTGTAACAATTCTTATAGAAAATGAAGACAAAACATCTGTAATAACTTCACGAACACAAAATCGGAACAATGTACAAAGTACGTTTACACACCATTTGGGGGTCATTTCGATCCCAGTATAATCAAGTTTATAATCTTAAATTAGTATTTATATACTCTGAAAATGACTTTTCTTTTACAATATATCTGTACAAAAAGATGAAATTCTAATGTAAGGGGTGGGAGGAAGGGGGTTTAGGGACGCTATAGCTATAGGAAATATTTAGCAGATCATAAACTTCCAACGTTTCTGAAAAATAGACTTGATAAAAGTATTTTGGTTGCTACATCAAGAAATATTTCCTATAGCGCGCAATTCATACATCCCATAAACCTGCCGAGGACTATGTATCAAGCTTTATTATAGTGCTATATTACATCATTCATTTATACATCTCCATCAGGGAGCTACAAGTCTTTACAAATGATAAAAAAAAGAAATATCTAATATATCTGTACTAAATATTATTTTAACAGATTCCTTCCGCTGTCCTTAAATACTCTGCACTGCTGGAGGACTCTGTTCTTTCCTTGGGTTCTCCTCTCCCGGAGGACTCTGCTCCTTCCTTTGACCCTCTTATCCTGGGTGACCCTGCTCTTTCCTTGGGCTCCCCTCTCCTGTAGGACTCTGCTCCTTCCTTTGACCCTCTTATCCTGGGTGACTCTGCTCCTTCCTTTGACTCTCTTATCCTGGGTGACCCTGCTCTTTCCTTGGGCTCCCCTCTCCTGTAGGACTCTGCTCCTTCCTTTGACTCTTTATCCTGGGTGACTCTGCTCTTTCCTTGGGCTCTCCTCTCCTGTAGGACTCTGCTCCTTCCTTTGACTCTCTTATCCTGGGTGACCCTGCTCTTTCCTTGGGCTCCCCTCTCCTGTAGGACTCTGCTCCTTCCTTTGATTCTCTTATCCTGGGTGACCCTGCTCTTTCCTTGGGCTCCCCTCTCCTGTAGGACTCTGCTCCTTCCTTTGACTCTCTTATCCTGGGTGACCCTGCTCTTTCCTTGGGCTCCCCTCTCCTGTAGGACTCTGCTCCTTCCTTTGATTCTCTTATCCTGGTTGACCCTGCTCTTTCCTTGGGCTCTCCTTTCCTGAAATACTCTGCTCTGCTGGAGGACTCTGCTCCTTCCTCTATAACTCTCCTCTCTGGAAATACTCTGCTCTGCTGTTGGACTCTGCTCCTTCCTCTATAACTCTCCTCTCCTGGAATACTCTGCTCTGCTGTTGGACTCTGCTCCCATCTTCCCCAATGCTCTTCCATGCATCGATAATGTCACCTAAGGGCCTTGTCCTAATTTACATGACAGTTCATAATCAGATGGGCACATCCTGTACTCATCATTCCAGTGTTCTGATTGGCTATTTGGAGTTGAAGGTACATGCGTGTTATTACTGGCTGCACACGCTTGTTAGGAAGTTGAACACAACTGGCACTCCGAACTTCAAACGACAAGAAAGAGTAAAAATAATCATTGTGACCAGCAAAAAAAATAGATTTTGCAAAAAAGAGCTCAATCGGGGAAGATCTGTACAGAGCTTGCCCTTAGACAGGTCCTCTTGGTCTGAATATAAAATAAGCACCACCAAATCCAGGAGCGTTCCATTGTCAGTCTGGACAGAACCTCCTATGAGCCCTGTATGTTGTAGTAAGGAGTGATCCCTGGATTGGTGCGGTTTCATTTGAATTGCATCCCAATGCATCCAATTGGCCCTTCCATGGCAAGTAGATGGTTCTCTTATTTTCCAACCCGGTCTGAACAGAACCTCCTATGAGCCCCATGTGTTGTAGTAAGGAGTGATCCATGGATCATTGTCATCAATTTTGAACTGCATCCCAGTGACCCCAATTGGACCTTCCATGGTAAATGGGCGGTTCTCTTATTTGCCAGAACCTCCTATGAGCCCCATACGTTGAAGTAAGGAGGGATCCATGGATTGGTGCCGTTCATTTTGAATTGCATCCCAATGCACCCAATTGCATTCATCCATTGTAAATGGATGGTTCTCTTATTTGCCAGCCCCAGGTCTGAACAGAACCTCCTATGAGCCCTGTACATTGTAGTAAAGAGTGATCCATGGATCGGTGCATCCCAATGTGCCCAACTGGACTTTCCATGGAGAATTCTCTCTTTTGCCCCCCAAAAAGCCATTACGTTCACCCCAGTGGTTCCAGGAGGCATGGGTGACATCATCGGAACCGGAGGCTCAAAATCCCATGGGAATGCATGCTTGCAATTGGCTGGAATGCATTTTCGTGTGATTTTGAGCCTCCAGCTCTACCAGGAGGCACAGTGACCTCACGCATGCCTACTGGAAGCATCGGGGGCCAAGGTTTAGTTTTTTTTTTTTGGGGGGGGGGTTAATAGGCCATTTGTGTTAGGGGGCAGAGGGCTGGGAATAAAAATGTATCTTCCATTTGCCATGGAAGGTCGACCTTAAAACTGAATAGACGGCCTTGATGCAGCAAACCTTAACACAAGAAAATGTGTTGTATCAATCCTGATTCTGCACAGAATGGAGCAATCAAAATCATCATGTGGGCATTTTGCAGTGACCTCAGCTTGTTACATAGTCCTCCCTGTGTGCGTTACATGCATTAACATTGTATCAACATCATTTAAACATTGCAACAACACAACACACTATAATACAGCCAGTACTTGCACCGGCCTGGCTGAGGAGTTTGCATAGGTGCTCCCAGTCCTTAAAGGGAATCCTTTCACCAAGAAAGAGTCAGTGGATATGCAGCAGTTCACTAAACGACTAAGTGTCCAATGGAGGGGGAGGGGGGGCGGCCATGCTGGATAAGTGTAATAGGAAACTTCTACATTGCTTCAGTCTGTTCTATGACAGTTCGTCCAATGGGTGACAGATCCATCTTAAATACTTCAGATGCCGTAAAATCTTCACCTGCAGTGCACCGAATTTCTAACCTGTTTAGTTCCTTAGGCCGGAACAGGCTCTGCAAGTTTCCTTGTGTTGCCATGGGGGATCTGTAGACACCTGCAGGCTTGTATAACAAAGAGCAGCCAATGGGACCTCTAATGCTAGAAACTGGAGGAAAGCAGAACGCAGCTTAATTGATTGGTGGGTTGGCTCATCAACATCCTTTATTTTATTAAACGAGCCAATCAGAGGGCTGAGCGCATTCCGTAGACACCTACCTACAGCAACAAACTAAGGCAGTGTTTCCCAACCCAGTCCTCAAGGCCCACCAACAGGTCATGTCTTCAGGATTTCCATTATTATGCACAGGTGATTTGATCAGTTTCACGGCCTTAGTAATTACCACAGCTGTTTCATCTGAGGGAAATCCTGAAAACATGACCTGTTGGTGTGCCTTGAGGACTGGGTTGGGAAACACTGATCTAAGGGCTCATTTACACTTGCTTCAAAATGTGGCATTGGACACGTTTTTTTTAAAGCACTCTGAATGGCAATCAAAGCCCCCGTCACTAAATAAAACAATAACCTTACAGTCCTGGTCATATGTTGTGTTTGCTTCGCTTCAAAAATTATACCCCGTGCCACTTTCTTGGTGCCTCAAGGTGTCTCCAAAGCCTTCATAGAAGTCTATGGCAATGCTCCCTTACAGCACCTGAAGCTTTTGAGAGCCTTTTATTTAGCTTTGCCTTGGAGGTATGAGATATCCCAGGATGCACTGGGAAACCAACAAGCGAACTGGAAAGACGTCATCAGCAGTCCCTTCCGGTTCATGAGTAAATATTCTGGGAGTGTCTGGTGCAGACGTCACATCTGCTGTGCAGCGTGGAGTAGCAGGAAGGTGAGCGGCATTCAGAGCATCAAAGCAGAACACAAGGTGTGCAACATGGGAAAGCTATAGCAGAAGGTGAACGGGGAGCAGAGGGAGAGGACTGAGCAGCAGAGGATCAGCAGGAGCTTGGGGACCGGAGCAGGAGGAACTAGTGGGAGGTGGGTGGGGACCTGAGAGAAAGAAGGATGAGCAAACTAGGGGGTCAGCAGAGCTAAGGGTTTACTACTGAGTAGGGTATTGGAAAAGCTGGGGATTACTACTGAGCGGGGGGATAAGCAGAGCTGGGGGATACTACTGAGCAGGGGATCAGCAGAGCTGGGGGATACTACTGAGGGGGATCAGCAGAGCTGGGGGTTACTACTGAGCAAGGGATCAGCAGAGCTGGGGGTTACTGAGTGGGAAATTAGCAGAGCTGGGGGTACTACTGGGGGGGAATCAGCAGAGCTGGGGGTTATGACGGAGCGGGGCATCAGCATAGGAGGGGGTTACTGCTGAGTGGGGGATCAGCAGAGCTGAGGGTTACTACTAAGTGGGGGATCAGCAGAGCTTGGGGTTAATACTGAGCAGGCGATCAGCAGAGCTGAGGGTTACTACTGAGTGGGAGATTTGTTAGAGCTGGGGGCTACCACTGAATGGGAGATTAGCAGAGCTGGGGGTTACTACTGAGTGGGGGATCAGCAGAGCTGGGGGTTACTACTGAGTGGGATATTAGCAAGGGTCGAGACGATTAAAAGGTGAGTCATCATTGGGGGTCGAGACGACT